>CACSLJ010000208.1:0-45033 GCA_902706625.1 Albugo laibachii | reverse complement strand
ATTCTCCCTTGATTTTGCGGCGGAGCCATCGGGCGGGCTGGTCTAGTGGCTGAAGCCGTTGGTCTTGGCACAGTCGGAGTTGGTGGCGAGGCACGGTCGAGTTGAATTCTCCCTTGATTTTGCGGCGGAGCCATCGGGCGGGCTGGTCTAGTGGCTGAAGCCGTTCGTCTTGGCACAGTCGAAGTTGGTGGCGAGGCACGGTCGAGTTGAATTGATGGTGGCCTCTGCTGTGAAGCCGCTACCCGGGCTCGTATAGTGGCTGGAGCCATTCTTCTTGTGTCGGTCGGAGTTGGTGGCGTTGGTCGAGCGCCACGATGATCTTGCTGATTTTGATTCACGCTGGGGGATCGGACGACGTATCCACCGCCGACGCGCTTCATCATCGAGGGTGTTGCGATTGTTCCAACGCTTGTTTGCGTTCGTGTTGTTTGCATTTTCTCTTTGTAAAATGTTAAGAATTCTGGAGTGGAGAGAACAATGAGAAAGGATACGTACATGGATTTGCTGACCCTACCTCCGCAAGTCTCTGACCATGATTCCGCATGCTGATTGGGAGACATTGCGCGATATATTTAGCCGCGCTTCCGAGCGATGGGCACCAATGCAATAATAACTGTAGGGAATCGACGAGTATCTCTCATCTTGTGTGTCCTTTGCAATTACTTGCAATATACACACAAGATGAGACATACCCATCGATGCAGCGATCGCTGATGTCGATTCCGCATGTCCACGATCTAAAAATAGCCACAACTTGATGTCGATTCCGCATGCCCGTAGTCTAAAATAGCCGCAGCTTAATTGTCCATCACTCACCCATATATCGATCGGGTATAAGTCCTAGTCATCCTCAGTGACCGTGATGCGATATCGATCATGATCGGAGCTTGAGCTAGACCCTCCATCGAGTGGGACTGGGCCTCCTTTGCTGGTATAGATGTCAATTTCAGTCCGCAGGCAGATAGTGAGCAGGAAATCGGATTTTGTGTGATGTCGCATCCTGCACCCCGCAATAGCTTCGTCCTGTCGTGCAAGTGCATCGCTCCCCCAGCCATAACAGTGACATGCGTGTGCAACTACTGAACAATTGGCCCACACAACATCAGATTCGCGCCATCTATATTATATCTCATGACATCGCCATAAAACGCCGGACATATATCGGTATAAAGTAAATGTCACGCAAAAGGTCGATAGCAAGGAGTCCATTGCGAAAATATATCATATCGCCGATCGAAGAGTCGGTGATACCGTGTCACAGCATCGTGATCTGATTTTGTGCTGCACCAGTATTGCACCGATTCCTCATGTCTCAGAAGTCTGCTTCTTGCATACTGTAAGAGGAAACGCAAGACACGACGCTTTTTTTCTGATTTAGGACCATTCGACCAGAATAAAGATGACTGAACTACAAAGTCTTCGTCAAAAGCTGGAACAAGGTCGTATTTTATATCATCAGCCTTTACAGTCGACAGGCATTTCGGTTCGCAAGTTCCATTATGGTTCTGAGAAGCAACGTGGACAATTAGCTGGTGACATTCCGAAAATAACCGTATTTGCACTAAGGCCGCATTGATGATTTATTGGACACATTAGGTTCATAGTACGAAGGTACTGAAGCGCGATAAAGTATCACAAAGCAGAGATAGAAGCAACAAGCTCTAGGTGCAGAGGATCGAAAACATAATGAGAGCAATATCAGAAACCACGTTGAATTCAATAACATATCGATTCATCATTTCGTGTACTCGAGCGGTAAAAGGAACGAAACAAAGCTTCCCACTACGCTTTACTTCTCAAATGGACGTTTCTCGAACGTTGCTGACCTCTCCGCCCTATTGTCGTTCTTGTGCTTTGATGATGATCTCTGAACCTTGTTTTCAATTCATTCCGTTCTTTTGAGAAAGCATTGACCACGATCACCCACAGAACGAGACTAGTTGACTTTTTCTCGTAGTTTTCCAAACGTCTTTGCCCGAGACAGTGCCAACAATTCGAAGTTCCTTGAGACGCTCATTGTTCTTAAGAGCTGTTGCTAATGCTCATCCCGTTCAGATTCGATGGATTGCGAAGATTCATCCCAAGCCTAATGTATCTCCTGATCAGCATCTGGTGCATGATACTGTGCACCTTTCTTTCGTCGAGCCCAAACACCTCCATTCGACGGGGTAAACTCACTGATCCGTATTTTTCGCTAAACGCTTACAAATATGTGCGCAGAGCTTCCCTCGGATCGTTTGCTGTACCTTTTGCGAGCTTTGGCAGGTATCCCGGGCTAGCTAGTGATAGAATTGCATTCCCTGCGCCAGGAGTTCTCTGGTAGTGTCCCAATACAAATTCCTGCCTAACAAGCATGAGTCTTGGTCACAAGACGGAGTCGAAAACACAAAGCCCATTTGAGCCATCACGCAATTGACAACAGTCGGCGTCGAGTGTCAGTATCGCTGATGTTATCTTGTATGTAGCACATGAGATGCAAGTCACGGGCTTCATGAAATCGATCGGACAATGCGTGGCGATAGATTCGGCAGAGTATCACCCGTGTCTTTCACCCTTTCTGGATACATACAGTGTCCACAAAGCTTCATTTCTGTGTCGATCATCTCGCTGCTCACAGAAAGCGGACCAGAAAGGGAAGATGGAAGCTGCCTCTCCGGGTCATACGTTTCCGCTGATATTGGCGCAGAATTGGAGTAATTGCATCCTGGATGAATATGGTCGGAGTCTCTTAATTTGTCATGTTCGAGTTGCGATCTAAGTGCCACGCTTTGGCCACGGTAATGTGTCTGTCGCGGAGAAATTTTGTCCTTATAAGTGCCATTGCTGCCGCTCGTGCAGAATGAACTTTACGATTGCAGTACTCCTGAACTCGCGCTGCGAGTCTCGTTCAGTAGATTTTCATCGAACTACCCACATATGATTCAATCGTGTCGGTCTCTTTGTTGATGACTATTGTGCACTCTCTGAAAACGTTGGTGAATAAAGGCCACCAAGTCACCAGAACCTTGATTTTACCATTTTCGTTCGCCTTTGTTTATGAGTCCAAGTAGGCATTCATAAAATGTATATTCCATGGTTTTTGGTCAGAAATAAACTTTGAGCTAGATGCTGCGCATATGTGCAAGCTCTGCGACAAAGTCGACCAATTTTCTGCACCGATCCATGTGTCGACATCGGTATTGCCTACGACGTCAGCAACTTTCCTCATACAAATCCACAGACGATGACATATGGAGCTACTCAACTATTGAACAAGTTGACTGGGTAGTTACGCGAAGAAAGCAGTAGAGGTGGCTTCATAAAGCTTTATCCGCACGGTTTAGGCTTGCATGATGTAAACCCCAAATGCCTTAACAGAGAACACGATGGCACAAGTGCAGTCGTACTCTGAAATCCAGCAACATCCAATTTGAAGTGGTTCGAGCTTGACTGATTCCGCAGTTCTAAGACAATTCAAATATCAAATCGTTGTCGTTTGTAGATGGCCTGACTCGTTTGAGATTTCGAACGTAGTACTGTTAGACTCGACTTCGGAGATCGGCGTACCAGATGTTCGTCAAGTTTGTGCAGCATACACCTGTCAACGGAGAGCTTCCAGATCATTCATGGCTTGCTTGCCCGTTTCACGCTACCACTTGGCTTCCGTAACGTTATCGAGGTCCCGGCTCTGAGCAAACTTGACGAATACTACTCCATCGAACCCTCCTCTATACTGATTTCCAGGTTGATGTGCAGTTGCAAATTTCCATTCCTTATGTGAAACCAAAGTGTCTTGGCTCGATTTCGAAGCCGTGATGTGTGGACGTTCGTTCTCGAGTATTTATACATCATCCCGTGACCTCAGCTATATCTCATTGAAGGTATAAGACTGGTAGGTCTCATCCAGATTCACAATCGGATCTTTCTGGCTCGTTTGTCTGTTGCATCCATTCGCGTACCGCATCACCCAGCGATTTGTGCTTGATTGACTGTGAGCGTTCAGACTGAAGTGCGGCTATAGCGACGTAAAACTGTTCGAAATGCATTTCGAATCCAACTTTTGGGTCTTGGATCACGTACGATAACACACGTTTTGCAGTGTTCGCCAGTGCCTCTGGCGTCGCGATGGGATCGTAATGTAAGGCGTCAATCTCACCTACGAATCTGCTGAAGGCTTCTTCTGTCATTCCGATTCGAGACCGTTGAACTGTGGAAGCCGATGCACCCGAATAGTACTCAAACAACGGCCACAGGACCATCTCAGCCTGCTGGCCGACAATGCAAACGCGCTGGATATGTTGAATGTCACTTTCAGCGAGAAAGCCGAGATTCATAAAGAAGCTGAGAATAATCTCTCGGGGGGATAGTGTAATTAGGGACTCGGGGCTTTTCCTATAGAGTTTCAGGCCACAAGCACCCAGCAAAACCATGAAATTATCTATGTTGAGCGTAGCATCACAATCACCAGATGCATCGCGAAATACTTGGTGGACAAACTCGAGCGGTAAATGTTCTGGAAGAAGCTTTAAATCCATCATCATTTTGCACGCATCGCCCAGTGATATCCCTTGGGACTTACATTCAGTACCCAATGTTGCATAGGCAGACCAGAGCTTCATCAGCGGACGTTGGAATGCAAGCCAGAGATCGTGAACTTGAGGCTGATTCTTCCAGTCATGCATTTCTTTATTCGACTGAGAGAAAGGAGAAGTATCCGATTTCATAGTTGCGTCAGAATTCGGATAGACCCCCGAATCGACCTCCAGTCCTTTGTCGACTGTGTCGTTCTCAATCACTGATGATCCGAGATTTGATTCCTGCGATTCATAGGAGGAGGTGGGTGGATGGCGCTTGAGTGGTGATTCCTCCATGAAAGTACGCTCCACAACCTCCGTTTCATGCTCCAACAGCGTCAGAAATTTTTCTTGATTTTGCAGAATTCCGTCACTCAACCCATTCACCCACGAAGCTCTTGACGAAAGAAAGTTATTTTTCGTCCCATGCAAACGCTCCCGGAAGCGTATACGACTCATAGAAGAGGTTGCCAACATCAATATGCTAGCCCAGAATTCGGTGATATTTGATTCTCTCGCGGGGTCAGAAGCGAAAATCTCATTCACAAGCCCATTGAGAGCGACAAGATACTCAGTAAAGCTGATATCGGTCGAGTTGGATGGAAGCCATGCCATTAGTTTTTCTCGAAGCATTTCCGGGGATGAGGATTTTAGCTTCACCAGCGACGAAACCTGTAAGGTGGAAAGCATCGTATCGAAGGAGATCCTGGGAGGAGTTTCATCGGACAGGGAGGTCGAAACCTTTGCATGCTGGAGGAACTGACGCAAGTTGTCAATGCAGATGTCCTTACTCAATGAGACGAATGGAGCTGGAAGTACGACAGTATTCCACTCTAAAAGCTTCTCCAAGCGGCTTTGAACATTCGTATATCTTTCATCCAGGCGCGAGACTTCTTCCTCCAAATCCAAAACACGCACTTCATCCCGGAGAATTCTTTTTGAAAGTGCTTCAACAGCGATTTTTTTGTCGTTGCAAGCGAGTTGTGATCGCTCCAACTCGGTCCGTAGTACGCGATTGCAGTCCTCCAGCACTGTACAACGTTGATCTCTTTCGGCCACACTACCTCGAGTCAGATCGAGCTCGAGACTCAGAGCTCTGACGGATTTCCGGCTGACAGTGTACGTTTGCCAAGAGCGGAGAATGTGATGAAGGAACTGGTTGTCGGCTTTCTTGATAACACAAATTGTCAGAAAAAGGTTCTTCACAAGTCGAAGTTGATCGGCTTGTTTGGTATTTTTTGCTCGAAGCTGGATGTCTTTTTGGTTCATCTCATCCATTTGGTCTTCCAGCTTGGTTTTTGCTCGAGAGAGTAAGAAGACACATTCTTTTGCTTCGGTCATGCTCGTTTTATGTGCGTCACATTCCGTCGTCACACCGACCAGTTTGGCGCAAAGAGAGTTTTCCCGCAGGCGATGAAAAGCTTTGTGAAGCTGTAGACTTTGTTGTCGGTTCAGAACTTTTGCCATATTGGTTTCTGCACGAGTGAATAAACTCAGCTGAAGCCGACAATGAGAAGCGTTATCCTGTAGACGTCTAAACGCTCGTCTTTCTTGACGAAATTTCCATCGACTCAAAGCCATTGTTAATTGATTGCATCCATTCTGCATTGAAGAAGCTTGGCTACCTCGTCGGGCTTCTCGTAAGTGGTGATGCCATTCGTTTTCTCGACGTTCCCCCTCAATAGAAACTGCTTGAAGCTGGAGCTTTCGGAAGCAGCGAGCGAGTACTCGAAGCTGAAATGTTTCATACCTCTGAGCTATTTTCTGGAAAGCATGTCGTTTTGCACTTCGTGAGGCCTGTGAAACCATTCTCCAAGCTGTAAAGACGCGGATCCGACTTCTCTTTTGCCGATGTCGGACATTGAGTGACACTACGGAGTCAAATTCCTTTGGTTTTCTCCTCCAGCCTGTGACCCCAATCCTGCTTGATTCGGCTCCCGGATCAGCGATTCCAATAGACTTCTGCCGCTTAAAGTGCATCTTATAATCGGGTTGACCATCTCCGAGCCCACTATCGCTGCTGAATTGATCATGACGTAAAAGTGAGATTTCGAGACGTAACGAGTTTAACAAACTATCAAGCTGCCCGTCTTCAGTAACCTCTAAAGCCTCAATCTGAGTCAAAAGATCGTCAAGCCGATACGATCTCGTGGAAATCGTTGAAATTGACCGTGCGAGCGATTCCTCTGCTTTCTTATAGCGCACCCATATTTCTTCGCGTTTCTGATCGTCCAAAATGCTCGTGAACGTATCTGAAACATCTATAAAGTCGTACACGCTACTTCCTTGTGAAGCGATTACTTGTGAAGACTCCGATTCCGAGTGAGAGGAATTGGACATTTCGAGATGTATGGGCTCCATAGAGGCGAATGAGCATGATCCTGCACTGCTCTGAGATTGTGTATCGATCTCATTATCGCTCATATCACTTCCCATCTCGTCCTCGCCTTGTTCACTGTCGATATCAAAGCTACCCGAATGCACCGGAGGGCTCATAGGACGAACTTCGACTGGAGAAAGCGATCGAATGATCATGCTAGTGAATCGAGCCAGCGGGCTCGGAGGTCGTGTTTCCTCCTGCATTTGCTCAATCTGCTTTCCAGAAAGCTCATTTAGTCGTAATTTACTCAAACGCGTTCTACTCATTCGCTTATCGGGACTCGCATTTGGTGTCGACAGAAAAGCATGTGGAATCATTTGAAAGGCGGTCAGAAAATCGCAAGTGGCAACGGTTGCGACTGAAAGAGTCTCAATGTGTTCGTCTACGAAATGTATCTTTAGAACGACTTGATGGAAACACTAGATGAGCTTTTTATTCTTGAAAAATTTGCTCAGGTACAAAATTTGACCAATTCCGAGACTTGAGAAGATGAGGATCGATAGAAAACCTATCCACAGTACTCGTGAATTGATATTTTCATTCTTTTCCCGCATAAGCGCTTCACGATCGCGAATGTACAACATGTCGGCGTGTACTTCATCCACCAAATCTTCCAGCTGATAGAATTTCTCGGTCAAAGAGTCTAGATTTTCCTCTTGTGCCTTCTTATCGTAGTCCACCGCCGCTCTTCCGTGCTCGAATTCCAGGAGTATGCGCGTTTTGATTTTTCGCATATTCTCAAAGCAAATTTGATAGTTGCCAGATTCATGCGCGTGAAAATTGATTACATGAATTTCAGTGGTTGTATCAATGTCATAGTCGGTTCGAATTAATTTCGAGGAGGGATCTTGAAATGCCATACTGACTCCTGTTTTACCGCGTTTGAAGCCTATTGTGCGCACATTATAACGCACAACTACGAGATCTGTATCTCCAATTTGATCGCTAATACAGCGTCGTTCACCCCCCTCTAGATCGAAGAGGAGCGCCGTGTCTCTCTGAATCAATAGGAGAAGATTCAGCGCTGCATACAGCGCTTTTACCAGCGTCATAATCGAATTGTGTGGAGGAGCGATATCGAATGATGTAAAAATATTATGTTATACAGGTCACCCGCAATCAATGGAAAAAGCCGCAGTAAGTGCTGCATCAAGTCGTACTGCTGACAGCTCTATCTATTGTTTTGAAGCCAGTGTTCGAGGAAGAAATGAATCGTCTACGAGAAAGGATATATGAGGCAAGTATGAGTATTTCACTACTGGCTGAACTAATCGAATCGAGTATTTCTATAGGAATTACAGGACGCAATCACAAATGTTCAAATCATCAATCAGAATCTCGCGCATTTGAATGAAGTGGTACTGCGCACAATATGATCTTGCTTGCTGAATAAACGATGTAATGGTACAATAGGGTGATGACATCGTTTCGATAACGTCGATTTGGGTCAAGTTTCTAAGAAACACCACAAATTGATTCTGTCTCGCAATTCGTACGCAAGCGTTCCATAATGTAACAAGTCTTTGCAATACATCCCATCTTCATAGAGAACTGGCGATGTTTTCAGATGGGCGGTCGACGCTGCTTGCTAGAGCATTGAGTTTCTCAAGCACTTTTTTCTCGAGCGCGAGGTGCTCTTCCAAGGATACTGGATCCAAAGGGAGAACTTGGATGTCTCGGGGATTCTTATCAGATGCATTTTCGTCGGCATACTGATTCTCCCAGGTCTGGGATGTGTCTTCGACTAGATGTCCTTGTAAGGACACTGAACGCCAGCATTCCCTATGTCCTTCGATTCGCGCTGCTCTCGACTAAAGAAATATTTTAGCTAATTGGTTGATGAAGGGTTTGTGCAAGAACATTTACGGCTGCAGATGCTTCACGAAACAATACTTTTGCTGATGCTGAGCGAACTCGAATCGATCCAATCTCTCCATATTTACGTAACTCACGACTGAGAGTTTCGTCCGAATGTGAATACACTTTTCGGTCCCATTTGATCGTGAGTGTTCGGTTCGCTTTGCTGATGCTGGTTTCTAAATCGATGGGATTTGAAGCTGCCTGATTACATATTGGAGTTTGACATACCTGCGATTGCTTCACGAAGTATCTTCTCTGCGGAGTACGCCTCTTGCTGCTCCTTTTTCTTTCGTTCCAACTCCATCTGTCGCGATATGCCTCTTTCTCGTAGAGCATTGATTTCATTATTTTTCCGAACGGCTTTGTGTGTGACTTCGAAAGCCTTTTCTTTGCGCAACAGCTCTGCTCATTCATATTAAGGCGACGCGTTGTAGTCAGCTTTGATATAGTCTTACCTTCGCGCATGTTGCGGCGTTTGTCATCCATTTCGCGCTCTCGTTCTCTTTGTTTGCGTCGAGCGTTGACTTCTTTCAATGCATTTTCATCATAAGCCTTTTTCTTTTTCGGGTCCATGAGTATATCACGGGCATTTTTGAGCTCCAGAAACTTTTTGACTAAAATAGGCAAACAGAATGAGTATGATCCGCACTTAAATTTAGTGGGGGTAGCGGAAAATTAATGCTTTACCATCACCACCACGATCTGGATGATGTAATAGACTTCTTTTTTTGTACGCTCGTGAAATTTGGAGCTCATTAGAGCCAACTTCCAGTCCCAAAATCGCATATAACTCGCTTTGTGCTTGCAACATTGACCTCTGAGATATCTAATGTGTCCCACGTCGCTTAAGATTGTGGCGAACCACACTATCTGGGGTATCTGCTTCAAGTCATGATGGAAGAGAACCAGACGAGCTTATCTGAACTAAAAGAAGGTATCTTAGACGATAATAACATCAGTATAGCACAATGACAGCATTCCTTTGCAAGTATTAAAAGATACTTTGGAGTCTCGTGGCGCTTTGGGTCAAATAAAAGCCCGCATCCGTGCGGAGATTTTCTCAGCGTTGGATGACCAGGTCGGTACGTTGCGATGAAAAGCATCAATCTGCCTTTAATCTACACGTCAATATGCTAGTCAATACCAAAACCAGAATTATCAAATGAAAACCTCATTCTGAATGAGCTTATTCGTGAGTATCTGGAGTACAATGGATATCGGCACGCACTATCGGTATTTTTGCCAGGTTCACTATACCCGCTGTGATAGTTCTGGTATCTTTCGAGTAAAAGAACTGGTATAGAGTCTGGCCAGCCGCTGGAGAAGCCATTTCCACGGTCCTTCATTTCCAGTGAACTTGGCGGTATTTCGTCCATTCTGACCTTATCATGAACCTTGACTTATATTAGTGAGAGATGATGCACAATTCACTCAAGTACCATTACTCTACAACATACTTCTCATTTTACAGCAAAGACGTGGTATGAAGACCGACATCTCTCAACATTGTGTCTTACTATTTTGGGTTTTCATTAGAAAAAAGTTTAAAGGGAGCTCACGAGACGCCGAAGGGCAACGTATTGGATGCGCAAGGCACATGAGTAAACTCAAAGTGTGGAAATATATGTGGGCAATTTGCGTGAACACCTATTGCAGTCGTATTTCTTCGTTTAAGAAGTATTGAAAAAGTTTTTGTGGTTAACCATTATAGATGGGCTGACATTTTCGTATACTTGCGTCCATCGGTCCAACATCTTTACGCTGTTGTGTGCACTTGAGCACAGATGAAAACACTAGTGACGAACGAATTTAGACCGCCTTGATAAGCATGTGGCAAATCTCTATGTGCATGTACTAAATTGCTGTCATGCCAGACATCAATGAAAGGTGCGAAGGATTAGCATAACGCCCATTTTGAGATATCTCGTAAATCGGAAGCAGGGTATAGATTCTGCGAAAGGAATATGTATTTGTCTTCATTATCGGAGTTTTGACAGACGCGGTCTCTGCCGGAGATTATGCTTAGCGAATTCTCAGAGCGTTTTAGCAGATACATGCTCTTGGGGAGCTACATATGAAAAGATACTTATAAAAGTAGAAAGAAGTCATACCAAGCACGATATCTGCGAAGCTGGGACTCGACACCAAAGTCTGGACCATTATAGTACTGATCTTACAATGCGAGTGGTCTGCAAGCAAATATAATCACCATGGCAGAATATATAGTACCCGTTGAGATCCCATAGCTTCAGACCTCCATAATCGCGCTTGCAATAATGCTGCATGTTATTCTCTATTTGATAACACGTGATGATACATTTCCGTCAGACAAAGCCTCTCACGAATCTAAGTCTTTCTGCGCGTCATATGATCAAATATGACAACTTGAAGGTATTCCTTCGTCGGTATCTCTGTGCGAGTGGAATGATCCCCAGGGTTCGCCTGAAAGAAGCATTAATGCCGTATACTCAGTAACTCAGCAGATACCTTTGGATCGACGTTGAGAACCTTCCGATCACGCTTATTCTTGAAAAGTAAACCTGTCTCACTATCCGCAATCACCTGAAAGTTTGCCGATGAATTCGAAGACGATTTCTGTGTATCCCAATTGTAAAAACTCAGATCATTCGGAGTTGGCAGCAGCTTTTTCTTTTGCTCGAAATATGGCTCGAAAGGTTCAGCTTTCAGCCGTGCAGCATAGTCAATGTATCCGCTTGTTTCTTGTCCTCGTGCATTACGATCCCGAATGAAAAGAATAGACTGTCATCACCATTCCTCGTCACAATCTGCTCAAGTAAATGATCACTGCGTACCGATAATTTCCCATTTCGAACAAGCTCTTCACGCGAAGCCAAAGCTTCCAGAACCGGGAATTGTGCAAACATTTTCCCGGCACTCGCTAGTGGTCTTGAAACACTGACTTTCTGAGTGTATCGATCGCGTTCTGATAATTTTTGTGCCTCAAATTCATCTCGATGAAGTGTTTCGCCCAGGCCGCGATATCCCAACTCGACTAATTGTCTTGCTAGCTCTTCATCCTCGAGATAAAACAAGTCGGCCTCGGTCAATTGAGCATCCAGGTAGTCTTCGTAAGTCACAAATTGCTCAAGTGTGTCCTGTTTTGGAGAGCTCAACTTTTTCGCATCCAGTTCACTCATTCGACTGCTAGAAAAAGGCGTATAAATAGCATGTATTCATTTTTGTTCAATATATTATTATGTATTCCTATCTCTCGCTTCCATGCACTTTGGGCTCTTCTCTGCACATTGGGCATTGGACATTTCCATTGAACCATTCCAACAAGCAATCTTCATGAAAAACATGAGAGCAAGGCAATTTGACGACCGCCATGTCTTGACAATCTTGGTCATTCCAATCGTCCAAGCAAATACTGCAGCATTCGACGCAATATTCTTGTGGGTCGATATTCTTGGTTTCCGAGTTGACCACAACATCCTCTAATGAGAGAATCGCTAGCTTGAGTTTCGTATCGTTCTGAATTTGCATGCTTGGATACTCTAGAAAGTCACGTAGAATCTGATACAATTCCATTAAATGATCCTTTCTATTTCCCGAATTGGAGTCAGGAGATATTTGTATGCATGAAATCACTCGAACCAGCATTTTGACGAATGTCTCGAGCGCTTCCTTTCGTTCGACGATGATGGGTATGGTGTCTGGTCGAAGATGGCGACGAGGAAAAGGTCGACATAGCGTTTCTTGCAGCAAAGTAAGAGCCATAGGAGATGAATGTTTTGAATCGGTAAAAGAAAAGCAGTCTTTCAAGTATCGCTTTAGTAGTCGACGAACGCGATGAAACTCCGAATATCGCTTGCTAATGTTCCACTTGTTGCGGGTTGATCGAAAGGATATCTCCATGTGGTACCGTGTCGCGGGTATGTACGTGCTTGCTAGGCTTACTTCTGTCTCAATATTGAGCGTTTCTTTAGCTGTTTCGTGTACGCGATGAAGCCGTTTGGAGTTGTGATCTGCCATCGAATGCAGTAACAAGTACTCTGGAAGTGATTGTAATGCAGACAAATAGCGAATGCATAAAGTTACTGGATATCGCAATAGTTATTTTTATCCATTGCGTGTGGGATTATCCCCAAGACACGAGGCTCAGAGACTCAGAGACTCAGACGAACAAGGACAACATGCGTTTACGCTATCTTTGCAATGAATCTTATCGCAACGCTCCGTCATGATCTGATTAAGTACGCATATCCTTAAGTTCAATTGTGCGGTAGCGGGAAAGTAATGACGTTGACAAGGTAATTTTTCATCCTTCTTGTCTACATGAAAAATCTAACGTTTTGCGGATAGTGAGGAAATGGACGCAATGTTGATGACCTTTGTCAACTGGCTGGGTACAATCGTGATGATATCAATTGTTGGCTTCCACTTTATGACGACAAAGGAAACTGATAAATAGCCCAGAATTCAACGGCTTTGGTTGGGAGAGCACTCACATGGTGAATCCATCATGAAATTTAATGATACTCGAAGTAGGTATTGCGTGCATAAAGCAAAAATTCAACACTTCTGTATTGCGTTATCAAATATCCGATTACCCTCTATTTACAAAGCTTGCTATTTTCACACGCGTCGTAATCATCACATCGGAGTTCTAGACATTATGCTGAATACTCCTCTGCATGTCTGGCTCGATTTAAGCCAAAAGCCCATGATAAGCGAGGTACGGTACAATCCGCCTTCTACCGTCACGCCAATATCTCTTCCGCTTCCCTGAACGCAAGCATGTCCATTGAAGCCGACAAAATTTGTATAATTGATCCTGCCGCCAAACTGGGCGCCATTCAGAATGCTGTTGTCGGATCCTTGGCGGGCATGACTGAGATTTTGATTCAGCAGCCAACGATAGCCGTCAAAAATGCGATCCAGGTGCGTGCTCAGCAATGCATAACACCATTATACGTGACAATCTCTTCCTTAATAGCAAAAAATTCCAATCAAATGGACACCATCAATCTTATATCGTGGCGTTGGGGTCACTTTGGCTTCTGTTGCCCCCTGCACTGCCATACAATTTGGTGTCAATGGCAAGCTCCTGTCCGCCTTCTCGCAAAATGAAAAACTTCTCGATCCGGTTGAACGACAAAAGCGAGATGATATCCTTAAAGTCGGTTGTGCTACTGTAGCTGGATTCACTTCCGCGTTTATGTATGCACCTGGCGAATTGGTCATGACACTGCAGCAAAATACTGGTAAAAGCTTTCGTCAAACGATTGCGGAGGTGCTTCGCTCTCAATGGATCACTCGAATGTATCGAGGCTTTGATTGCACTGCTGCACGCGAAAGTATTTGGTGTGCGAGCTACATGGCGCTGGGTCCAGCAATTGCGAAAAAGTTGCATGACAAAGTACCTTCCTTTTTCGGTACGGTGGAGAGCGCATCGATTGGGCAACAAATGTCTGCATCAGCGACAGCTAGCATTATGGCAGGGATCCTCACTGTGTACGCTACTCAGCCATTCGACACAGTGAAAACACTCATGCAAGGTGAGGCTCTTCAGTCTCACAAGACCCTACCCAACTCCATCGCCACTGCTCAACGTCTGTGGAAGAGTGGAGGGATACAATCCTTTTATCGAGGAACTATCCCTCGAGGAGTCCGTCTCATCGGAGCAGTCATCATTCTGGGTCAATCGAAACGTATTTTAGAAGGAGTGTTCCTCGAGCAGAACATTCTTGGTAGTATCTCGTGATATAATGCACAACCTGCACATACATTTTGAGCCTAGTAATACAGAATTTGCGTTAAAAGCCCAAAGTATTGGAAAATTGCTGCGTAGTAGCCTAACGCCTTATTCAGAGAGCTCAGACTCAATAATAGCGGGTCTGCATAAGGATGCTGAACGACGAGAGGGTATCATGTGTGTGCTCTTTTGACGGGTGGTAGCCGAGGACTTGGTGTAAGCATCCATCAAGAATTTCGAAGGGAGCGATGGAATCTGAACTGTTGTAACAAAATTGGCTTGCGAATTCTCAACTTTATATTGTAAGATTATCCAAGCAAAATGTCTTCAGTCTGTTTCCGCGCTTCACAAGGCTGCGCAGGTCGTTCATACCGCTAATGATACTACGAGAAGGAGTTAGAAAATTAAAAGAAATGGATGCAATGTTGATTTTACCTTTACAAAGCCTATCTGCTCTGCTCGTTCACGAAAGCAGCGGCGGCACATGAACAAGTGATACTTTCTGATCAAACCACGAGTTGTATGACAGACTTGACAGTGGCGAGAGTCCTTTCCGTAAGTGCGCGGGTGAGTATACTGAAGTTTAGTCATGCTGAAGACACTACATTTGCTCGAATTAGACGCCAATTTGGATCACACTATTGCAATCTCACCGTTTCCAACCGAAAGATTTTTACTCGAATGAGGCAATGCAAATAGTATGAAATTACGAAAATGCAACGCATGCTGCAACCAACCAAATATACCGGTATTCACAAGTGTATAGAGTACAGCAGATAAAGTGCTAGAAAATTATCTGGATGCATTAAAGGATCGCTTTCCTACTCTCTCTACGTTTGTCGCTCAAAGTATTCATTGATCTTCTGAATCGGAACCATAGATGCATCATTGCATTTGCCTGTGATACAGCTACTGATGGCTCCTTCGATCTCATTCGTACTGAATAGAATTGGCTCCTGTAACATTGTTCTTCTCAATAGTTTCGCCTTGACCTGACCATCTACTTCATATGAGCTTGCAAAGTCTTTGATAAAATTTGACTGAAGTTGTCCGCGGTGCAAACCGCTGGGGTCCTTGTCAGTGAAAGAATGCAATTTGAATACAGACCCATATCGCTTGATATAAGACTTGAAGTTGACATCAAGTTCTTTAAGTTGTCCATCCTTGATGTTATATACAAGTCCATGGATGCGAGGAAAGCCATATTTGGCTTGATGACGCTGCACCAAACCGATCTTGAACATATTGATGCATTGTTCGATAGTATTCAGCTCAACCATTCGGTCTAAGCGCTTGTCGCTGTCCTCAATCGCTTCAACTTCCTCAAGATGTATACGGCAAACTAGACAGAAAGAATGTCAACGCAGTTGAATTTGGGGGTGGTCGAGCTTACCATCTCGTATATTCCTCAGCCAATTATCCAACAGACCCATGTGTTTGTTTTCCATTGCAGCACGGACACCACCACATCCATAATGACCGCATACAATGATATCCTTCACTTTAAGATGTTCCACTGCGAATTGCACAACCGCCAAACTACTCAAGTCATTGGCGACGACCATATTAGCTACATTGCGATGAACAAACATCTCTCCTGGTGCCAATCCGGTAATCTCTTCTGCCGGAACACGAGAATCTGAGCATCCAATCCACAAGTATTGTGGATGCTGCCCTTTCGATATTTTGTCAAAGTAATCAGGATCCAGCACTTTCTTCCCTTCACGCCATTTAGCGTTATTTTCGAACAGCCTTTCTAGACTGCTACGATCTCCCCACAATGAATAGCATCTCGCGAACGCAGTGTAGCGTTTAGTGGCGCGAAAAAGCGTCATCGAGTACGGTCTCATGTTATTGTATAAAATATACGTATAGTCGTACTTGACCGGATATTTTACTGACTCGATACTTGTCGGTCAAAATGCTGCAACTGTTCCAACGGACGAGACGACGCTTGGCGACAGAAACGGTCACGAAGAGGGACGTCGAATGCAATGGATTCGATGACCATTCCAAGTGTCGTCCGTTGGCGAAAAAAATCGACATTGTACGCAAACGATTGAAACGGATCAAATCCTTAAAGCTGTCATTGTACGATTTCTGATTATGGCGGACGCTTCACCTCTAACGATTGACATTTCAGACCAGTCAGAAACTATTTGGAGGGAAGCCACATCTCCCCGATGCAAACTCCAATGTGCGAGCTCTCCCAAGTGCAAATGCGTCATGCCAAGTATTCAATTGCTCATCGAAAACAATAAAGTCTGGAAGGATCGGAAAATGATGGACAATCCAGAGTACTTTTCGGACATGGCAAAATCGCAAAAACCCAGATACCTTTGGATTGGATGCTCTGATTCTCGTGTTCCCGCCGAAGAAATTACGGGATTAAGCCCCGGAGAAATGTTTGTGCATCGAAATGTGTCGAACCTTGTCATCAGCAACGATATCAGCAGCTTGGCTGTCTTACAATTCGCTATTGAGAAACTAAGAGTCAAAGACATCATTATTTGCGGACACTATGGCTGTGGTGGCGTGCAAGCAGCAATGGATAACAAGCAGTTGGGATTGCTGGATAATTGGCTTCGCAACATTCGCGATGTTTGCCGAACATATCACTCGGAATTATCTCAAATTCGCGACGAACAAGCACGCTTCGACCGGCTCGTGGAACTCAATATCATCGAACAGTGCTTGAATGTCTTCAAGATAAATATGGTACAGCGCTGTCAGATCAAGTATGGCTACCCCAGGATTCACGGTCTCGCGTATGACATCAAAACGGGTTCGCTTAAAGCTTTGGATGTAGATTTTCAGGGCTATTTACGAAGCTTCTCGGGAATCTACCGCTTACATTCTTTCCCAACTGATACGATCCCGAACAAACGATGGCAACTACAGGCCAATTTATTGGCAGATTTGGTTAAAGGGCATGAAGAAACAGAAAACACAATCAGCATTCGATACCTTCAGCGTGCGATGAATTCAGAACCTGAGCTTTTTGACGACGACGAGATTTCTGCGTGCATCGAACATGCAAAGTGTCAGAGTCAAAGCACTCAAGAGTGTGAATCAGCCTTCGTGGACATCAGCGCTGTTCTGTCCTTTTTCGGCCCCGCATCAAGTGGGCGCTTTTCGTTATAATCAAGACCTCATGGATAAATATATTTTTACTGATCCGTTCGTATCGAAAAGGACGACATTTTGACAGAATCGATTCGGCTTTCTCGCTGAATCTGGCTCGAGTCACATGGCGAGTTCACTGTCTCTCGTGCTTGATGCCATAGAAATTCGATATACACTTCTTTCCACTCACTTGCTGAGGCAGCTTGCATTTCATTCGAGTCTTCGACGCGATGGTATCGAGCCATCGCTTTGTCTTCGAGAATGAGAATCTGTTGCTCTAGAAACGAGTTCTTTGCCACATGTCGGCACAAGACGCACAGTTCGGCAATGAGTCGATGCAAGCCGCCCCAACCCACTTTCTTCTGGAAAATGACATCTAGAAAATGCTCATCGCGTTGTAGGCGCTGTACGAGGTCCCCCAGTACGAATACTACCAGCCAGCATTCAGCCTCTCTGACCTGGAATGGTAGCAGGAAGTTTACTTGCTCCAGCGATTGCTCTAATTGCGGGTTTGATATCTCGTTGATCGAATTCATCAGTGCCTCCAGTATGAGCGTGTTGGGCCTCAAGTCCTCCTGATCAAGTTCTATCGAAGGCAGTTCCCTTTCCGTCAAATCGAGCGCTTCCAATTGAATTGTCATTTTCAAGATAGAGCTAGAGCTTCGTTCCATCCCAGCTTGAACGATACCCTTCCACAATTGCGAAAACTAAACCAACAATGATGAGTCATAATTAGGCAGTCATCCTCTATAGATACTCACCAGAATGTCCAGATTGCGGTCAAGAAGAGCTGATTTTGCAATGAACTCATCGAGAATGCTGGTTGTCCTTGCAGCACAATCCGTTTGAAGATATGCAATATCCGTCAACGCTCCAGCAATCTGAGGAGCTTATCAGACCCCAGATCTAGAATAGAAATCAGTGTACCTGCTTGGGTCTCAGCATGGAAGAGAGATTGGAAATTTCCAAATACGTCTTCACTTCCAGCATGTAATGGATCAAGAGCTCATCGAGAATCGTCACAACGGCGTGGTGAGCCTTCGGTAGTCTAAGAAGCCGACAAAGTCACCTAAGTCTGACTGTATGAGTCTCTTCTTACAAATAAGTCGCGCATGTTGGACTGAGAATGCGTTGGGCATCACGAAGGAACTGCTGGATCATCGTGTAAAAGGACCGAGCACTTTGTGTGAGGTGAATATCGCTCTCTTCTTTGCTTTTTATACTTCTTATCGTGTGCCGGACAATTCCCCATCGCTCACGCTTTACTTCATCGCGTATGGAGCGCATGATCGCGGCTTTGTAGCTGTTTAGGAACGACTTGAGCCCTTCCAGGAAATGAGGAGCGAGACAATGCGCTGTTGGTAAGCCAGCTAATTCTAGCTGACGGGAGCCGTAAAACACATTCCGAAGTGCATTAGACACGGATCGAGCCATTTCCTTGTGTTCTGTGACGTCAGAAAGCAGGCTTTCCGGAGCGCCCCGACTTTCGCGGCCGTCTTTTTCACAGTAATTAGCCTCCTTACACATTGAATGGACATCGCTTTACCTAACATCCCTGGGAATATGTGAATCCGAATTCCCAACGCAAAACGCTGTAGTTGGGAGGAAATCCAGGTCGTCAATGCGAGGAAATGGGTGCTTTCTTGTTCCTTAAAGCTGCATCACACCACACTCAGATCAATCATGACTCGAGGACAAGGTCGTACCAGTGCAATAGGTCCTCATAACACACGAGAATCGTCGAGAAAAATGTTCTTGAGAAATCAATAATGTATCGCAGAGGATCTCCACTGGACGGGACATGGCGCAGTTGTAATGTGATGTGATGCGTATATTTCTCAAAACACATTTCTGAGGCTACCCGGGCTTTTCCGAGCTGAATCAAGTAATGAAGATGCTTGTCGCTTTTGTGAATACGTTCAGACGTGTGCATGGATGATGCAAAATCGTCCTGCAATCGCTGGATAAATGTTGTCTCCAGTTGATCGACTTGGGCACTAAAAGTAGAGTTTTCCATATGGTCGAGCTGCTTGAACTTTTGTAAATGATGCATAAAGTCATCATATTCCATCGCATTGAAATACACGAGGAGATCATTGTAAAGCTCTTGAGCGCCTTGATGTTCTCTTTTGTCAAGTCTTCTGGCTCGCGAGACGCTAGGCTTGGGTGTAGAATCACCTGAGTCGGATGCTTAGTAATGGAAGATAAGCTCCTCATTTTGTTCACAATACCTCGAAGTTCAGTAGATGCATGCTTCAGAGACAGAAGAGAACATTTGCAGTTCATCACAAGAGTTTTGAGGTCAGCCATACTGCTTTCCATCTTTTTAATTTCTGTCGAGGCTCGAATAAAGGATTGGTAGCTGGCACTGATTTCTTCCTTCATTGCCTGAACCGTTTTCTCCTGTACCAATTCGCGTGCGTCACCTCGAGATCCCATCAAGATGTGATTCATACCTTCCTGTCTTTTAATTGTTGGCAATGATTTTCCAACTTCTCGCTAGAATTTTTTCGTAAAATTTCTTCCGCGTATTGTTGAGCAACGAAATCTTTCCTACTCATTCGTTCAGTGATGGACTTTGATCGTTTTAGCGTTAACGATGCTCGACCGTTTTTCAAATTTTCCGGATCATTCTGAAATCGATACCTTTCGGTCTCATTGTCGTCAAAAGTGTGAGACTTTAGCGGGAATAAAAGCTTGGCTTCAATGAGAGCTTGCGCTATTACGATTGCCCGTTCGTGGGTAACGCTGTATTTCTGCTTTACGAACTGGAGGACGAATGATGACGATACGGTTTTGCTTATTTGAGTCTTCATTGCCTTCATCATATCTTCACAAAGCCTTGTGAGGTCTTCCAAAGATACTTCCCGATCGGTCGTTGTGCTGGCTCCTTGCGCAGATTTTGAAGCCTCCACACCTCCTCCTGCGTATACAGAAGCTTGTACTATCAAATCTTCCGTACAAGCTGGTAACTCTGGCTCTCTGCATTCATCTTCATCATCTACATCATTGGCATACCCGATGACCGGTTCAATAGCCCGTACCCAAGCATCACGCTCCGCGCTGTCAGCAGCTCGATATTCCTTCTTCTTTTTAAATAAAACGATTCGAAAGCTCCTCTGTTCCGGATCTGTATCAACGTTTTGAACCGTGATCACATCCACATTCGCAATGGCAGCTCGGGCATCGCCCTTTGCGGAGTTGGAATCAAAGTACATGAAATTTTTTCGAGTCAAAATAAAATACTTTTTCCTCCACCCGATGCGTTTCTACGAATTAAACATGATAACTCTCATCCTAAATAAACAAAATAAATCTGATTCACCTTCTTCTCCAAGTAGCCATGATGCAGTGCAGCTTTGATCCCTTGTGCCGCTGTGACCATGATGCTTCGTGTGTTAGCCAATCCGAGGTCGAGATGACCTTTTTCAAGAGTTTTAATTGGCTGTAACGAAGGCTATTTTGACGGTTTCATTGGATAGAAACAATATGACCTTTCAAGATCATGTTTTAATGAAGTTCATATTAAAAGCACTCTTTTTGGGCAAATGTACTTCAAATGCTTTCAGATACTCTTTTGCGGACATATGTCCGCATTCAAGAAATAGTACACAAGTATTCTCGGAGCCTATGAGAGCCCTTTTATGAAAATCGTTGCCGTAAGATGCTCTGCCTCTGTAACTGACAGCATACCTGTTATGGGTCGGTCGGATGATTGGTTGTAATGCCAAGAATAATGACTGGTCAAGAGCGCATTTCGTAACACCTTTGTGATCAAGTTTGCTTTTGCTTTCAAATGGTAAAGCGAAAGAAGCACGATAAAGATAAGTACTACCTGCTAGCTCGGCAGCAAGGGTACCGCGCTCGTTCCGCGTTCAAATTGATACAACTGAACAAAAAGTATGATTTTCTATCGACCGCGAAAGTATGCATCGATCTATGTGCTGCACCAGGTGGATGGTGCCAAGTTGCTGCAAAGTACATGCCGACCTCCAGTATCATCATTGGTATCGATCTACTTCCAATACGTCCAATTCGTGGTGTGAAGACATTCCAGTGCGATATTACAACTGCTAAATGCCGACAAATCATTCGTCAAGAAATGCAAAATTGGCAAGCAGATGTGGTTTTATGTGATGGGGCACCCAATGTCGGTGCAGAGTACTCCAAAGACGCGTATGTTCAAAACGAATTGTCACTTGTCGCGCTCAAATTGGCCGCAGACGTAATGGGCCGAGGGGCAACATTTGTATCCAAAGTATTTCGGTCTCAAGATTACAACGCGCTTTTGTGGGTCTTCCGACAATTATTTAAAAAAGTTAGTGCGACCAAACCACTTTCGTCAAGAAACGAATCTGCAGAAATTTTCGTTGTTTGTGAACACTTTTTGGCGCCCCACTCTATCGATCCGAAACTATTCGACCCGAAATGTGTATTTGAGCAGCTGAGCGATCCGGCTCAAAACAAAACGGTGACAATATTTCATCCCAAATTTGGTGTGCAGAAGCGTCATCGAGACGGTACGTCCCAAACCAATGTTATTTGGCTGCATTCTATCTAGAGTCTCCCGTCTTTTTGTGTGGTAAAAGGCGAGTGCTACTTGTAGCCGATAGAAACTATCAAGCTTTGTGTCTCCCTAGATAGGCTTCTGGCCTCGTTCTTTTGAGACGCAAAGGGACTTATGACATTCTATCGCATCTGGATTCCATCTCATCTTTACAATGATCAATAGGTTACAATGAGACATTGGGAATCACTCTTACGAACGAAAAAACGGTCAAAGATTTCATCGATGCTTCCGATCCCATCCAATTTCTGACCGATTCGACTGCTATTCGATTCGGAGAAGGCGATACATTATATCGTGAACATACAAGCACAACACCAGAAATCATCACATGTTTGCACGATCTCCGAGTAAGTAGACGCTATGTCCAAAGCGTGTGATGAGGATGATAGGATGAATATTGAGTCCAGGTTCGGATTCCGCTCCATTGTTGTTCCTGTTGCCAGATTAATTTCTGGGAAACCCACCAGGAAGCCAAGGGTAGCGCTGACGTCACTAGGGCTCTGTCTGATCATTCTCAACCTACGCCTCCATCCATTCATCCGCAATCTAACTTCTCTATTCCCCTAGGTTCTTGGAAAGGCTGACTTCAAACATTTGCTTAAGTGGAGACTCAAAATGATCGAATATCAGAAATTACTTCAAAGTACAGCTTCGAACGAGGTCGGACCAACTGAGGCGGTTTCTGTGGAGGAAGCTGAGACGGACCACATCTCGGAAAAACCTGACTCAGAAACAATGATTCGAGAAGAACTCTCTCAATTGCGAGCAAGCTCACTTGCGAAGAAGAAACGAGAGAAGAAAAAGGTATGTACTCATACTACATCAGAGACGTCAGAAATCTACAGAAGATAGCGTAGTTCCATACCAAGGCGTGTCCCAGTAGTTCTTGTCAGTCTACGTTGACATGTTGTCAGGATTAACCCTCCTCAGCTCCCGTTAAGCGCCAAAATCAGTTCAGTTCTCTTAACCACTTGTCCTCGCAACTTTGTTGCCATGAGGTCAGGTTCGATTGGGAACTCAAACACATAGATATTTGGCGATATCCAAGGCCCTCTTTGCTTTAAGTGCAGAGGTGCGTCTCCGTGAGGCGGATCCTTGAACAGATCGGTCATTGAAATCGCCCAAAGAAACGCTTGCAGCCTTCAGCTGTTGGAATATGTTTCCTGTCGTATATCCAACCGTTCATGAGCTCAAACATACCTCTCTTCGAATCTTCTGTCGTCTCTTTTGCTGAAGAATTGTACTGAGCTTTTGTTGTATAGGATCGAGAGAAGAAACGAAAGCAACGGGTACGGGTCGCTCTTGGAATGAGTGAAGAAGGGATTGATGTCACCGAGGCCGAGTCTGTATTCAGTCTCGCCAAGCTCGGTCTATCGAAAGCCAAAGTGGATGACCTGGAAAATGCTGCACCAGAAAATGTTAGTGAAGATGAAGATGAGGTGAATGAGAGTTCGGATGACGATGAGGAGGAGTATGATGAACTACTGGACACTCAGATGGACTCTATGTACGACCAGTTCTTATCCCGTCGAGGAGAAGCTGTCAAATCAGCAACCATAAAAAAGCGAACGAAGGTCGCCAAGCGAGCACTTGCTGGCGAGGCTTTGGCTCAAGACTCTGCCATGTATGATGGGAATATTGATACGTATCAGACAATGATCAATCCTGATGAGGTGAGCATCATTTTCTTATTTTTGGGTGTTTGGTACATCCCCATTCAGTGTTGTCTGCTTTGAGAATCTCTCCGTACTCAATTCAGTTGTCAATAATGGGGAAGAGTGAGAGAGAGCAAGGATGTCTGACTTGGTGCTGCTTCCCATCAGCTCTCAGTCCTCTTGTCTCTCGACATTCAAATTTCGTTTTTTTTCCTTTGGTCTTCTCACATCCTTCTTTTGCGCTATAGAGCTCTGACGACGAAGGAGAAACTCCAAACGAACACTTATCAGTCAATCTTCGATTCCCAGAGCTACGTACTGACAAAGCTGTTGTCTCCCGTTGGTTTTCTGGAAATAAATTGTTTGAAGGCGCATTGACTCCTGATACTTTGATCTCGTCCATGCCCAAAACCGACAAGATACTTCGGAAAGAGAAACGGAAGGTGGCTGCTGAGCGGAAAGATCGCCGTGAGAAGAAAAAACTGAAAGCTGAGCAAGCTGACGACGCACTGGTGGATGTATCCTCTCACACTCACGATCAAGAAGAATTTGCTTCATCCGAAAGTGAAGACGAGACAACCGCTGAGAAGCGTGAACTGATCCGTTCAGGGATGGGAGCGGCATTGACCTCCGATGTCTCCAAAAGCGTCGATGGTGGTTCAGCCTCTTCTTTTGAAGTCGTTAAAGCATCTGAACCAGACGCGTTTGGCCTGGAAGTCATGGATGATCGCAGGTACGACTCAGAAACTGAAATGTACGATTCCGAAGACCGTGCGAAAACACTTGCTTTAGCAACGATGATGATCAAACGCTCCAAGGCGAAGGAAATCATCGACTCAAGTTACAATCGTTACGGCTGGAACGATCCGAAAGCACTACCTTCGTGGTTTGTGGACGACGAAGAGAAGCATTATCGACCCCAGCTTCCTATTCCTCCGAAACTCATGGATCAAATGCGTCAACGGTTTCTCGAAATCGCCTCTAAGCCAGTGAAAAAGGTAGCAGAAGCCCGACAACGAAAAAAACGTCAACAACTGAAAAAAGCGCAATTGGCCAAACGCAAATCTTCTGAGATCGCAAATCAACCAGATCTTTCCACACGCGAGAAACTGAAAGCTATCGAGAAAACAATGAAGAAGGCGCAGCTGAAGAAGGAGAACAAGGTGTACGTTGTATCACGACGTGGTGGACGAACGTCAACTGCCAAAAACGCAGGCTCAAAGGGTGGAAGAGTGAAAATTGTGGATCCCCGAATGAAGAAAGATAAGCGAAACGCAGAAATTAGATCGAAACGAGGTAGAAAACCCAAACGATGAGTCTGTAGTCTATAGATGCTGTACAATATGCTTTAATAGAAAGTTGTCCTACGCAGTGCAAAGTCCTTAAAAGTAGAACGTATATTGATCTTTATTCCAAAGGATCATCAATTTTGAAAGTGTGCAAATACTTCCTAATACTGAGGTGAATTCGATCATAATATCAGAATCACCATCTTTTGTGAGACTTCCACTACGTTTGTGAGGACTGTGTCGGAGCCACTGCCCGGGCTGTTCAATTAACCGAAGCCGTTCTAGTTGAGACACTCGCAGTTGATGGCGTTCCTCGGGCAACAGGTGGTCGACTTGTATTCTGCGGTGGAGCGATTGCATCTGAGAGCCTTGCTTTCAAATCTTTCCATTCTGCTGTTCTGCTGAGTCCAACAGGCCTCGTTCTGTGGGTGGTTATGATGAACACTCTTCTTTTCGCGAGCTTTGACAAGTACGCCAGCTTCGGGAAAGATCGCACACGCTCAGACTCACTCAATTTTCAGAACAAGTATTCCAAGAGCCCTGGACTAGCAACTATGAAGCTGCTTCCACGTGTCTTGATGTTCTTTCGCAGGACTTGGAAGACTTGGCTCTCATGGAACGGGAGTAGCATCGAAAAAGTCTTGGATACGGACTGTTTACAATCGGAAAGGTGAGGATTGACCATACTCGGCCCATTCAACAACATGGCGCTGATCAAGTGACATGTATCCAGCAAATCCAAAGGATATGCATGTGGTAGGTACTTGACGCCGTCGTTCGAGTCTATCCTGCTCAGGATCCCGTTCTTCTTAGCGATAGGATTGCATTCTTGCGCCTGGGGTTTTTTGGTACGTGTTCCAGTTCAAAATTAGTGAAACGAGCACGGGCTTCTTTCACAAGACCGAGACGGAAGACATAAGACAGAAGGCCAACTTGCCATCATACGATGGCATCAGCCAGCGTCGGAATGTCAGCACTGGTGATGCTATCTTGAATGTAGGGCATGAGAAGGAATTCATCGGCTTCACGAAATCGATCGTGTAATGCGTGGTGATAGATCCAGCAGAACATCTAAGTCTAGCAACGTCTATTGCCATGCCTGAATACAGACAGACAGAGTCTTCGGAGCTTCATTCCTGTGTCGATCATCTTTCTTCTCGCATCAACAGGTTCAGACAGTGAAGCAAGGTGTCGAGTCTCAACAGCGCCACAGAATGGCACGGCAAACGCTCGTGTTCGTTAGATAAACAACTTGCATATGATAAGGAACCATGATACAAGAAGACGCAAAGTGTGTTGAAGGATGAATCGGATGCAGAAGCATGGAACAGCTCGATAAATTGGCCGAGAAAACGATCTGATTTGCTCGAGAACAACAACGAGAAGAACAAAATTGACCTTGCAATCCGAATTAAACAGCTGAATAGAGTATAGTCGTGCGGCCGAAAGCAGCGAGGAAGAGTCTGTTTATGGGAATATGAGATGCACGGACTTTGAGTGGCAGGCGGGTATGTGCAGGAAGTGGAACTTTTTGAAGAAGATGAAAGCGTTTTTGCAAGTTTTATGATAACTTTTGGATTCAAAAGACGTATATTAGTGGATACCATCATCGAGAAAATGCAACAAAAGGAAGCAGGTAAATAAAATATGCCAAGTAACACGCTCTACAACAATTTGATCCAAAAGTTTTTGAATAGTCCACGGACATGGAAAAAATTTTGCATCGATATATATCGGGGGGTTCGCTGATGCTTTCAAAGACATTTGAAGGTTGAGTTTTTTGGAAGATATATTCTGGGAAAACCGAGCCAGCGAATGGTCACCTCATTCCATGTAATTCGCTTCCAAGTTGAGCCCGAAAAATGGAAGACGATCCTACATTTTTTTTGATTCGAGCGTGTGCGGTTGAGATATACAGGACAACAAGCGGCTCAATTTTCATCTCTATATAAGCGTCAAAGACATCACTCTTCGTTTGTGTGAGAGTTGAGATTGCGCGCTTCGTATTCCAGCGAATATTGGGAGTGTTATGACAAAGCTTTGGGTGCCTGTGATTGATTCAGTGACTGCTTGACGAAATTGGCACGATTACGATACTCTGGCCCCAACAGTATCGTCATTCGATTGTTGCTGAATATGAAGTACAGCCTTCCAGCTCGGGCCATTACTGAATCATGTCAGAAGTTGATCTCATTTACGATTGTAGAGCGCGCATTGCCTGAACACCGTGCTCGCTCTCTTTCAGTTTAACAACTGCGTTGGATACTGCTTCTGACATGACGAAATGAGGTCATGGTTGTCGTGCGCTTGATTTCGAAGCCAGTTGAAACCAGGTGAATCTGCCGGATGATCTCATTACATTTTAGCAGATGCAAGAGTCTACACAACCAGCTATAAGCCTCGGAAATCAAGCGCACGACAACCATGACCTCATTTCGTCATGTCAGAAGCAGTATCCAACGCTTGCAAGTGAAGCCCGATCAGATAGAATGGATCGTGTCACTCAAGCAGCTGCAGCCTTTGGAAATTAAGTGCGTTCTTGTTATGATCTCATTACCTCATTCAGATCACATGTGATCTTACTGGAACTCACGCTCAAGGAATATGAATACAAGAATCAGCTACTTCAGATGCAGCTGGATGACTTGTTGAAAGCAAGCCAGATTCAATCGTAATAAAAGTTGTTTTGTCATATTGTTTGTTGTTAAAGTAGAAGGAAACGAGTAAAATGCTCCAGCAGATCTGTATTTTGTACGACATCAATTACAACTAGAGCGATCCCTCTTGCAAGGTGGGAAGTTACTGACTAAATGGTTTTTATTGAGCAAATTAGTGCAAATCGGTGTAGGAGCCTCAAGTGAACGCGTCACGTAGAGGCCTCGGGTCGCTGAGTAGGAGGAATGCGAAATGGTCTACTGCATACCAATGCCTGCAGTCCGCTCTGCGTTGGCGAGATGTGGTGTTTGAAGTAGCCTGCAGTGTATGCCGCTCATGCATTTTGATGGGTTCACTGCTTCAGCCTATTCAACAACCATTACCCTGCATACACTTACTTCCACAATTCGCCGAATTTTGTTTCTCAGTCCAATATGAAATATTACAGCACAAGAAATCGCTTGTGGAAGCCGATCGCATACTGATATATTTATAAATGGGCGCTTACATGTATCCGAATCATCCCGCCATTATACTTTGCATATTGAGGACCTCGTGGTTTGCAGAATCTAACTAACTTCCACTTACTGTCGCGAGCACAAACTAGCTACATATCACTTCCCATTATTTATATTGAATTGACCACAAAGTAAACAAGGACAATAAAAGCTAGAAATGTAATATTACGTATGTCGTATGGATTATAGTTATGACGGATGGCCAGAAGTCATGCGAAGTTGCGAGCGCGTTAAATGCTGTTTTACTCGAGTCTGAAGATCTCACTGGCGTCTACCTCGCAGTCAAAGGGTGAGCAATATGCGATTACTACAATCGAGTACTTGTCACTAATGCAGACACTATACGATTAGCTACGACTTCAATGAAGGGGTCGATTATGCCAAGTTAATGCAGTCGTACTCAACAATGGGATACCAAGGAACAAATCTCAGCAAGGCAATCAATGAAGTCAATAGAATGGTACCTCAGTCTTCCATTCTCAAACGCTCGCTGACATTTGTAAACGCAGAGGAATTGGCGCCTTTGTGATGAAGCGATGACGGAACAAGATGAAGCCGATGAGCAGCGCAAAGATCCTCACTTTCGCGCTAGTACAAAGTGCAAAATCTTTTTCGGCTATACCTCCAATTTGATTTCCAGCGGTCTACGCGAAACCATTCGGTTTCTTGCGCAACACAAACTTGTCGACGTTATTGTGACCACAGCAGGTGGTATCGAAGAGGATTTTATAAAGTGTCTTGGAAACACATTTGTCGGAGATTTTGACATGCAAGGTGCAGGTCTGCGACGCCGTGGAATCAATCGAATCGGTAATCTGCTAGTTCCAAATGCTAATTACTGCAAATTTGAGGATTGGATTACACCGATTTTGGATCAGATGGTACTGGAGCAGAAAGAAGGTGTCGTGTGGTCTCCTTCCTCGTTCATCCATCGATTGGGCAAAGAAATCGACAATGAGGAGTCGGTATATTACTGGTGCTATAAAAATGAGATCCCAATCTTTTGTCCTGCCATCACAGACGGGTCGATTGGCGACATGATCTATTTTCATTCGTATCGAAATGCAGGCCTCGTCATCGATCTCGTGCGTGACATTCGTCTCTTAAACGATATCGCAATTCATGCGATCAAAACAGGAGTTATTATACTTGGTGGTGGGATCGTGAAGCATCATATTTTGAATGCAAATCTGATGCGTAATGGGGCTGATTTTTCAGTATTCATCAACACAGGCCAGGAATTCGATGGTAGCGATGCAGGTGCCCGACCGGACGAAGCTATATCGTGGGGAAAGATACGAATCGATGCAAAGCCTGTCAAGCTGTATTGTGATGCGACATTGGTATTCCCACTTCTCGTGGCAGAAACTTTTGCCAAGAACTTCCAGCAACAAAATGCATAGAATTGTTCCTATTATTTCAAATCAATCACCAATGAAGAATCACAATTCTGTCACGGACTATTCATCCTCTAGCTCATCCTCTACGGGGTCTTCTATTTGATCATCGGCGTCTACATCTTCTTCTTCTGTGACTTGTTCATCTACAAATATAAAAATCAGATCAAATTCAGCTTGGGTGGCTAGGCTCACTTGCCTTCATTGTACACGACCACCGCTTGAATCTCTTTAGGGCGATCTTCCAAAGCATTTGCATCGTTAAGCTGACCGAGCAGTAAGCTGAGACGACCAGAGAGCTTCTGCAGCGGCGCATACATCTCAATACGGTGCTGCAAGGTTTGATACAATCCCGACAGATTTTGGACCACGTCTGGCTGGCCCATCAAGTATGCGGTATGATGCATGAGAATCGCTCGAATCCACGTACACAAGTGCTGACATCGACTCGGAGTTTTCTCACATTTGATGACGATAAAATTGAGGAATGTCAGGATCTTGGTCGAAGAAACTCGCTTGATGGTTCGTTGTATGACTTTCTGATCTTTGATACGCAAGACGTACTCGAGCATGGCTTTGTCTTTCGTATGAATGGCTTGTTCAAGTACTTGTGATAGTGAAGACGCGTCCGGCTTTTTCGAGTCAGTTGAACTCTCTTGCTCTTCAATGATTTGAAGTCTGGTAATCACGTCTTGTTGGACTCGATCGCGTAGACCATCGAGTTTTTCTTCAAGTGTGATATCTGTTTCATCCATGACATCCTCTAAATCCTGGAAAGCTAGAGTCGAAGCATCCAGCATCTCAAAATTACTCACAGTATTTCGCTCCGTTAGCGTTGGAATATGAACTTTGGTTTCGCCAGCTTTGAGGTTGATTTCACTCACTTCGTTAGCCTTGAGTTTCTTATAAGGAGAATCGGCCATCAAGATATGAGTACTAAGTGGACGCAGCACGATAGAGCTATGAAGCTGTCGATCCTGATCCACTAACGAGATTTCTTCAAAGATCGGTTTGACATAAGTACCACGCACGAGCAAAACTCGATTCTGAGCGTCTAGTTTTTTTGCTGCACACACGATTTCAGCGCTAGTGAAATTGTTGTCGTCTTCGGTTTGAGATGTGGTAACGGTGCATGTTGGGGCGATTGGTTGATGAGCGGTAGCTGATGGATCGCTTTTCTTTTTTCTATACTGATGCATCCAGAGCTGTAACGAGCCATTGCCCAATACCGCACCCAAGACAAAATTGAATGATTTGCTCTTCTTTTCTCCCTTACTGACTCGTCTGGATGCATTTCCAAACAGCCATGTAGAGCTAGCAGGCATGGATAGGATCATGGCTGTGTCGTCTACGTCTTTTTCGAGGTCGTAGATGTTGATAAAACGTTCTGATAAGGCCGATGCAAAGAGAAAATTTTTGCATGAGGAAAAATTCAGCTGATGCACTGTCGAAGGAATCCCAGCTCGGAATTGCCGAGACTTCTTACCCGAACTGAGATCAAAAACTCGAATGGAATTTCCACCGACTGCAAGTAGATCATCGTCTTGCGATATGCAAAGTCGATTTCCACCCTCTTTGGAGACTTTGAAGGATCGAAGTACCTTTCCAGCGACGACATCCCACTCTAATGCTTTCTTCTCCTGCGAAGCACACGAGTAAAGACGTGTTCCTTGCGCGTTGAATGCGATATCTTGGACAGCGTGACTATGAGAGACACTGCTTTCCTTGGATCCCAAAGTCTGAGTCATTTCGCCTCGATCAAGGTCCCATAACAAGATGGAGCCTTGCGTTGTGCCCACAGCAATACGCCCAAGAGAGACGCTATTTCCACGCTTTTTACTATCTGAACGGTTGGGAGATGACGTCCACGAAATGCACGTGTACTTATTTTTCAAATGATCACGCTCTCGAAGCTCGTGCACGAGAGAACCTGAAGACTACAGGCAGAATGCATTAATTATAAGCGATTGAGAGTATATAGAGATAAATAAAGCATTCAATAAAGAAAGTTACATACAACATTCCAGATTTTCAGTCTATTGTCCTTGGAAATTGCAGCAAAGTGCTCCTGTGTGCTGGAGAAAGCTTGCAACATTGTCACAATTGACACGCAGTGCGGTTGGTTCGGAAGCAGATTATATTGCGTTACATCCGTACAACCTTACGGTATACAGTATGTCGTATAGCTACCTTCTATCAACTTCATCAGAGGAAACCTCGCTTTCGCTATCGCCGCTGGTGTCTTCTTCTGCGCTTTCTTCAGATGACGTAGCGTCTACATCCTCTAACACGCGTCTTTCCATTTCAATAAGATCCCATCCGGTATCATTCTTATTGAAATCTCGCATTGCTTTGTGAAATCGCTGCGCAAATTGAGCCAAAGTTTGATCATCGATAGATTGTATCCAAACACAATAATCTTGTATGAATATCGAATTGAGAAGATAGTGTGTCTCTGAGGTCTCAAACGCACGGTATATCCTCAGAAATGCTAATAGAACGACGCGCTTCCCGCAAAGTAACAGATTGTGCGTCTCTGAAAGTGCGCGTTCCGCCAGCTGATATTGCCGTAAGAAAGGATAAGAGATTGCTCGACGTATGCTCGTGCGTACGACCTGATGAATATCTGGAGATGGGTCTAGCCAGCTGAGCGTAGAGCTTAATGTACTGATTGTACATGCTGTCTCCACGCTGTGTTCGCCCTCATTCACAAGTTGGTCATAGGTAAAGGCAAAGAGAACATCCGCCAGTCCTCCAAGAATTACTTTTTCTTCCTTGCTGCCTTCTTGGATCAGAAATTCTTTGTTTGGAAGTCGCATGAGGAGCTCACGATCCTGCTCATCGAAGAACTCGGTCTTTGCATCGATCGTATCCGTCAAAGGACCAGCTTTTTCCGGGGAGATCTTCAGCGAAGATAACAATTCTATAACACCATCATTCGACATGGAAGATTCAAGCTGTACTGTGGTTGGGATATGATTGTCAGCATCACTAAAGTCGAAACGTTTCCAGAATGGTTGAAATGCAAGAGCTGCTTGATAATACGGATCGTCCTGTGTACTTGACTGGATAAAGTCAAGAAGATATCGCTCAACATCAAAGTCAATTTCTTCATCTACTTCGCGAAGTCTCTGACGATCCGCCGGCGGAGTTGATTCCGGATCAGATAAAGCGATGATTTCTGATACCTCGCCGTGCCAGCCTTCAAAGACCCCAGCGTATGCATTATTGAATCCATATCGGATTTTGATATCCGAAGGTGAAGTACGCAAGTTATATTCATGCAACTTTTCATCCAGCTTTTCTTCAAGCTCAATCAATGATTGATCCGCACGCTTGTCCTCATCTAGTACAGACCTGCTGCTTTCTATATCTTCCATTGCATTTTTAGAATCGCTAGACGATACGACTTCTATCAGGCTAGAAACCACATCAATAAGACAGAATAATAATTCTACCCGCTCTTACTTTGTTTTTGTCTGCTGAGAAGATGCTTTGCGTGGTTGCATGAGCTTTGTAATGAGGTCCAAGTCCTCGAATTCCTGATTGTATTCCAATTTCGGTAAGTGTGCAATGATAGTTCCATTGTCAGCGGAAGGATCATAAACGGCTTTGGCATTCTCATTATCAACGAGATTGTGCGAAAAGTGAAGCTTCAATAAGTACGGTTTGCAGTAGAATGTGAAATCAGAACCATCAATGTTAAACTCCATGTCGGATACGCGAACATATGGTACTCGAATATGCACATAGACAAACTGAGCGTTTTGCGTGACACGGAATCGAGGTGTTGACGGCATCTCGCCAGCACTTTTCCATGGACCGAACCTATCATAAGTTTTCTATATCCTGCGATTATTACCCAATGGATCCATTGAACTATTGATCCGTATTACCGCCGTGCTTCTCGTAATTCCGAGTTTTGTGATCATTCGGCAAAAGTTATGGCGATCGCGACGCAAAAAGCTTCCGAAGACGACCAAATTCTCGACGGAGACCATTTTAGACTGACAAGCTATTATCAGCAAAAAATCGAGCAACTAGAATTGACAGTACGGGAAAAAACTCAGAATTTAAGGCGTTTACAAGCACAGCGTAATGAATTAAACTCGAAAGGTAGTATCCTTTGTTACACTCTCATCATCTAACACCTTGACATCTTTCAAGTACGCTTACTTCGTGAGGAGCTTCAACTATTACAAGAGCCAGGATCTTATGTAGGGGAAGTGATCAAGCAGATGGGCAAATCTAAAGTGCTCGTTAAGGTACTCTGGTCGATATTCGCTTATCCATCTCACATAAAATGGCTTACATTCAGATCAACCCCGAAGGAAAGTATGTTGTCGAGGTCGATCGATCGATCGACATTACCAAATGCACGCCAAACACTCGAGTGGCTTTACGCAATGACAGCTACCTCATTCACAAGATCTTGCCTACCAAGGTTAGAAAGCATCTAGCTGTGCCAAAACACGATTGTTTGAGCTTGTGGTGTATCATAGGTGGATCCTTTGGTGAGTCTCATGAAGGTCGAGAAAGTTCCAGATTCGACATACGATATGATCGGTGGTCTCGGTAAACAGATACGGGAAATCAAAGAAGTTATCGAGCTTCCTATCAAACATCCGGAATTATTCGAGGCGCTAGGTGTGGCCCAGCCGAAAGGAGTGCTGTTGTATGGGCCTCCTGGAACAGGAAAGACTCTTCTTGCTCGTGCGGTAGCACATCATACCGAGTGTACGTTTATTCGGGTATCCGGCGCTGAGCTAGTGCAAAAGTACATTGGTGAGGGATCTCGTATGGTTCGTGAGTTATTTGTCATGGCTCGAGAAGCTGCTCCTTCAATTATCTTCATGGATGAAATTGATTCGATCGGAAGCTCCAGAATGGAAGGTGGAGGGGGTGATTCAGAGGTACAGCGTACAATGTTGGAGCTTCTCAATCAATTAGACGGATTTGAACCGGCTCAAAACATCAAGGTTATCATGGCGACAAATCGAATCGATATCCTGGATGCTGCATTACTGCGTCCCGGTCGAATCGATCGTAAAATCGAATTTCCCAATCCAACTGAAACGGTACGCAATTAACGAGGACTCTATTACGTATCTTTACGTCTTCTCTATAGTCTCGTGTCGACATCATTCGCATCCATTCACGAAAAATGAACTTATTGCGCGGAATTGACTTAAAAGCCATTGCTGAAAAAATGCCAAATGCATCAGGCGCAGAGTGTAAAGCCATCTGCACGGAAGCCGGAATGTTTGCATTACGTGAACGAAGAATTCACGTCACTCAAGAAGACTTTGAAATGGCTGTTTCAAAAGTGATGAAGAAAGATTCGGAGCAAAATGCTTCGATCAGTAAACTATGGAAATAAGAAGCGATTTCTCGTCTTAAGAATTCAACGATTTACTCTGTTCTTCTTTCTTTGCGTCATTCAGCATCTTTTGTTAAGACTGTAGGTAAGGCGCATAGCTACCTTAAGCTCCCATCCCGTGTCATGAGTGATGTGCTTTCGGCAAGAACGCTGGTTTCCACGCTCCGCGCGTTAGTCGAACTCTTTGGAGGAAGAAGGGAATAATAACCAATAACCAAGTGCTGAGAATTTTCATGTGCATGGATCGAATCGAACGGTCCTACCATCAATGCGTGCGTGTTTTTCCTTGGTTTTAGGATGTTCAATCAGGAGACACATCAAAAAAACGCTCAAAACGACCATCCAACCACACTACGGGGGCGGTCGATGGACTTTTACCATACCGATGAGGAAACACCGTTGCTGAAAAGTATCACTGTACAGTCCTCTCCACATGAGAACTCCACGCATCGTTCTGAATTGGAGTTCTCTGAGAACATGCCCACCGATGTAGCAGGAATGACCGATACGGATCGATTACGTCATATGCAAACAGAAGTTCAGCTTAGTCTTGATAAAGTCTCTTTCATTTATAGCCCGAAATCCGATGCGTTTACTACGTTTCATGGGCCTTCTCGGTCCTATCAAGATGCAGAATTATCGGTTCTGGACCCTTATTTTGATGTGACAGCATCTCGTCTTCGTGTGATATTTGATAATGTGCATCCTGATGGTACGCAATGCGTGTTTTGATCGGTGATGATACAGGCCTTTAGCTGATGCATACACTTTGTAGAGACCGATTGTATCACCTATGAAGGCTTCAAGCAAGCAATTGAAGGAATCGGTATACGCTGCTGCGATGATGCTGCGTTTCTCAAGCTTGTAGGCAGCATTGATCGTCAAGCTAGTCACCGAGTCTCGTTCTCTCAATTTGATGCAGCAGTTCACAAATTGAAATTGGTGCATTTGTTTGAAAAAAATACGATTACGCGCATGGTACCTGCCAATTATCGATCAGCTATAATTACGGTCACAGACTTCTCCAGCGCTCGCTTCCAGCAGTACCGGCTGACGGAGGAAGATCTATTTGCTTTCTTCACATCGAATCGCCCTCCATGGGTCACTGTTCGTTGGATCAATATGAATGGTCCCGATGGATTAAATCTCAAGCGTTTTGCTATCAAGTATCGCCTCCACCCTCTTGCCATCGAAGATACACTTGAAATGCATGAGCGACCGAAATTTGATTTGTACGAAGGACACATTTTCCTTGTTTTTCCGGTCTTAAGAATGGAATCGATCTACGCGAAGAATGTGAATTTGGCAAAAGTGCGCCAGAAATCTCGTTCGAAATCACTATCGAGTCTGTTTCGATTGGACTCGACCACATCTCCTAAAACCGGTCCAACCCCGTTAAATCGTGGTGATTCGTTCCCAAATCCTCAAAAAGCAGACGACAACGAAGACCCATTCAAAATCTGGATCGAGCACGTTGCAATTTTCATCGTGGGGAATTGCACACTCATAACGGTCAAAGATGGTGATTCGACCAATATTTGGGACGAGCTCAATCATCGGCTCACGATTCCGTATTCGAAATTACGACATAATGATGCCAAATTTCTTCTGTACGCTGTCTTGGATGTGATAGTTGACCAGGTGACAACTGTGATGGATTCCATCACGGAGATTTTGATCACGTTAGAAGATGAGTTAGATACGCTCCGACAGCGTTTCGATATCACCAAGTTACGCTGTTTGAAGAACGAGCTATTCCGACTACCGAGACTGTTGAAACCCGCACGAGAAGTCTTGAGATACTTGATCGAAAGTAAGGACTTTGATGACGTCGTGACCGCTTATATTCGAGACGTTCACGACCACATGGTTCAAATTTTGGACGATATCGAATTGCAATTACAAATGTGTCGTCTCTTGACAGAAGGCTATCGTGATCAAAAAGCGAATCAAATGAACTACGTCATCTACACACTAACGATCGTCACAACAGTGTTCCTTCCTGCGCAATTTCTAACTGGAGTCTACGGAATGAATTTCACCAACATGCCTGAGCTGCATATGAAGTACGGGTACTTGATGTTTTGGATTTTGGTTTTGGGGATTGCGGCTTCGTTACAAGTGTATTTTAGACACAAACGTTGGATATGATCGGAAGGGAAGATTCTGCAATAGGTGGATCCGAATCGGGTGATAGCCGCTATAGAAAGCAGATAGTCTAAGGGCTCGTGACCCTAGAAATCTCGCTGCAAGATGATTGTTTTTATCAATGCAAAATAGTAAGTCATTTTGTGTATTGCATTGCTTCGGTAAACTGCGAATTTGGGCTTTACGGTTCAGTCCCTTTGCGTGAAAGTAAACTCTCTCGAATTTCAGCAGGATTGGCGGCGTGATCTTCGACAAATCGCCGTCCTTGGGCCTCCAAAAGTTCTCCTTGCTCATTCAGAAAAACCAATGTTGGAACTATTTTTACACCAAATAGAACGCATAACGAAGACTTTATGCCTCGTCGACTGTAAGGTAGAGCTAGCCAAGGCATTTCTTCGTAATACAATTTGAATTGATCTTCTTCGCGGTCAGATGAGACAAATATGATCTCAAAATCGTCATGATCGCCTCTGATTTTAGTGTATGCTTCTGCTAAAACCGGAGTGAATTTGCGGCATGGAGGACAGTAGTGACCACTGAAATATAATCCGATAATCTTTTTATTTTGCAGTGTTCCTGCTGTGTCAATCTCCGCTCCGGACTTTGACTGTAACTTTGACTCGAGGAGCTGTACCAGTCGCTCCATTCTTTCTTATTGGATTTTAATAGATCACTCGACTATACTATGTATCTTAGTACTGTATGAACAATGTAGGCAGAGGTGACACATTTCATCAAAAAGATATCTAAAGCGTTTTTACTTATGCTGGTCAAATGCTTCTCGTACGAGGTCCTTTGCCCAAAATCCACTTCCAATACGCTAACCGCATTTCCCAACACAGAAACACTTAGCGTTTGGAGTGCTACGGACTGTAGGCTGATTATAATAGCTCTACGGTGGTCGATTAGACTGAACGTAAAAGTGACCTCGGTCATTCCAAGTAGCCGCGTATGAGATACCCTGATTCAATGCTTGATCACAGTGAGCGACTCAGATGTCACAGAAGTGGTTGGAATGAGAATTTAACGAATTTTTTGGTCGCATGACGCCGAGGGTCTTGGAGGGTAGCATTAGCATCCAATTGCATTAGTAGGCGGTCTCCTATTCAAGTTTGCTGTCAATCTCACGCTCGCTCAATGGCTGAGTATGTGAAGAAAGCAAGAATTTTCTTGGATCAATTGCAAAGCACCGGGCCGACTTTATCTCAGGAATGGAAACATCTGCAAGACTTGCTAGAACAAATGGATCAGAATGGTCAAATGATAGCAAGTGTCTTATCGGACGCGAAAAATGACAGTCAAAGCAGCCAGCTTGCAGTGGTAGCAGGATTACTACAGGAGCAAGACCGATATTTGACAGAGGTAAAGCGCTATCATCGTTGACAAAAAATCCTTCCCACAGATTGTACTGATATATTGTATTAGAGTGTCGAGGTCTTCAGAAAGCTCGCTGCAGACTTCAAATTCGAGCCTCATTTGAATCCATAACTTAAACTTACTAAAACGATACACTAATTTTTTAAAATACACTGCATTCATGACGATTGGATAATACTTGCGCTATTGGCCACCAATTGCAAAGTTGGTGACCAATCGTTGTCATGGGCAACCAGGTCACAAAGCCAGACGCTAAAGAGATTTTCGACAGAAAGCCGCAAACATCGATGGTTCATACAAGTGTAAATGCATCAGAATGTCCCATGTCCAATATGGAAGCTCGACTTCCCAGCGGATGCCCAATTAAGAAAGGAGCTGAGCAACGCGAGGTATATAATGTCTATGGTCAGCTTGTGAACCCTGATAATATGATGCCTGCAAATCCAAACCAAGAACCTCATGAGGATCAAAAGTATCCGCTTTTCAAAGACCGAGTCCGCTCAAGTATCCCCAAAGGTGGCACAGATGAAACATGGCTCTATCCATCGGAGCAAATGTTTTATAACGCATTGAAGCGCAAGGGCAAAGGAGATGATGTACATGAAGGTGATGTTCCCGCTCTTATTTCCATTCACAATAGAATGAACGAGCTCACTTGGGCCAAATTGGAGGAATATGAACATGTTTGCCATCCTGGGTATCTATTTGAGTTTCGTAAGTTGATTGCTTTAGCTAACGTGCTCTTGCGCAGGTCAAATCCAAAGCTTCTCAAGTTTCATGGGCGACCAGACGATCTCTCACCTTTAGCCTGGGTCAAATACATGTTAGGGTGAGTTGGAAGTCTCTATCCTGACTCGTGCTTATTCTCAACCATGATCATTCCCCTTTGCTTAGATATGGAATACCCTTCGATCGGCACGATTGGATTATACTTCGGGAAAATGACGAGCAAGTGCGATATGTTATAGATTATTATCATGATGAAAGTAACTCTACCGACGTGGAACATGCATCATCGAAAGCAAAGTCCAATATTTCCGTCGATGTTAGACCAGCCGTCGACAGTATCGCATCAATCGTTGATCGGATCAAATTCCCAATTCATCGAGCTTTCTCCAAAAAAGAACCCGACTCCGTGATGAAAGGAGAGCAATCTCACGAGGATAAAAAACCTCCTCCTACGACTAATGCGCTCTCAGCTGAAGAAGTCGCAAAAACTTTTGAACAAGTTCAAAGCTCATGCCACCACTTACTGCAAAAACTTGATACCTGTCAGTCCGAAATCGAATGCTTCCAGTCTGCAGCAGCACTTCAATTCTGCACGGCGAGTATAATTTGTCCGACGAAAGCTCAATCTCTCGCCGAAGCATTGAAATCACAGGATCAAACCAAAATTGAGTCTGCATTTGATGCGGTCACAAACTCCTTAAATGACTATGAAGCAAAGTGCGCACATGTTCTGCGAGAAGAAGCCATACTCGAAGCAAGGAGCTCTCGTCAAATGCAATAAATTAAACCATCCAAATGATTCTCATGACCAAATATCTTCCTATCGACACATGTCTCCTATATACTTGAGTGCAGTTACTCAGCCGATGTCCCTAGAGACCGCTAATGTGACTTATTGCTTCGAAAACGTCGTGTTTCTGAAAACTTTGACAAAGTGACCAAATGTCAGAACTATCAGAGATGATTGCTGCGTTTTCGTGTCAAATAATATTATCGAAACGGAGGAATAGCTGCGATTAAAGCGGTCGCCGATCGGTCTTTGGATGGGTACATTTAGGACCCAGTATGGAGCTGCTCGATTGGTTGGTAATGTATGGGTTCTATTTCAACCATTCTACTAAAAATGGAATCTTTTTCCTATCTATTCAAAATAAGTCAGTGCAGAGCTGACTGTCCCTCTTACTTTGCGAATTGGACATATTATCAAATATGCTGGATACGAATGAAGTGAATGCTTCTATGCAAATTGTCTCTCTCGTACAGAAACGCGATTTGGTTTTATCTCCTTTTCTACCGAGCTCAGTAGAAGAGGATGAGCATGACCTTGGGTTGAATAATGACGACACAAAAAGAGTTCAGTTTGACCTGAACGGATCCAAAATTCATTTCAAGCCCACGCACACAGTATTTACACCTCGTCTGACTGACTCCAGCTCACTTCAGTATCGAAAACCAGACGATAGAGTCCAGAATTTAGCTCCACCAAGCTCTGTTAGCTCGATTGTGAACCCAAACTACGACGACTTTCTACGTCGTGTGAGTGTGGTTTTGTATCAACACTTGCGACGTTGTGAGAATAGAACTCAGGAGCAACAATCGGTCCAAACGGAAATCAATACCGCAAAAAATGAAAAGTGCTATATAGCAGATACTCCATCAGCCGACAAGTTTCGCACCGCAGAGAAAGATGAATTGGCTTTATCCGACTCTTCTTCTTCGTCACAAACAGTTGATAATCGATACCGAGCTTCGACGTCTAATGATCAGAACTTGTCCTCCTTCGCGTTGAATGAGATTCCGATCGACGAACTCTTCCGTGAAGAGCATTTTACTACACCCCAGTATCGATATACATTCTTACGATATCCTCGTCTTCATCCGCTGACGACATACTTGATGGAGAAAGTCACTTCAAAGGCACACGTCCCAAATGTGGAAGAAATATTTCGCTTTTGTCAGCATTTGTTTCAGAAAGCGCAGCTGAGTCCAGAATGCACGATTGTTTGTCTTATTTACATTGAACGTTTGATGGAGCAAGCAGGTGTACCTTTATTGGCAGCCACATGGAAGCCTATTGTATTATGCGGCTTGCTATTAGCCTCCAAGGTAAAGCAAGGGGAACTGGGTCTAGACTCTTACTGAGGCTAATGCATGTTTGAATAGGTTTGGCAAGACTTGAGTTCTTGGAATGTCGAGTTCAATTGTATCTATCCCCAGTATCCTCTTCCATGTATCAATCGATTGGAAAGATTATTTTTGAACCATATTCAGTGGGATTTATATATATCTGCTACGGTATATGCCAAGTATTACTTTGCACTCCGCTCACTTAGCGAGAAGAAAGATTTCCGAAGACGATACAACTATACAATGCAAGTTCATCCACCGAATTCTCGGCGTCTAGAAGAAAGAAGTGCCGCTGTTCGGAATGAATTATACTCCAAGAGCTTATGACGAATTTCGATGTCGCACAAACCGCATGTTTTATCACCTTATGTGTCGTCCCATTGCGTTGATGCATGTTCAGTAGTTCCCACCCGCTCACATCGCCACCAGTATGGAATATAGAAAGTCTGTAGAATTCAGACGATACGTCGAATGTCAGGTGGCATGCAACAGTCTGCGTTCACATGTACCCTTTTGATGGAAAGCAGATTGACTTGAATGGTGCCGTTTATTGTAGCTGCTATTGGTTTCGAACATGTTTCGCGTTATACGGTGAAGTCATTTGATGGAAGGAGTCGATTAAGAACACTTCATATGGTGGGATCGGTTGGAACAACGAAGACGTGCCTCATACGGTGAAGTCGTTCGATGGAAGGAGTCGATTGAGAACACTTCATTTGGTGGATCGGGATGCGTAACGAAGGCGCTTTTCAAAACTGTTAAGAATGCTGCTTGTATCGAAGGATAAGAGGAAATTTGGTCACAATCACTGCATTACCAGCTCATACAATGAAGGTTACTTTCTGCTCACGTTGCGATACTTGGGTCGTTTTTTGCACAAGTATGCAGCAGACACATACACTTTATGATGATGCACATCATCGGGTATAATCATGCTGTCTCGTGGAGATATCGATAACTCATGCCGAAAAGCCTTATTCGGTTGCTAGATGATTGCTGTGGAACAACACGCTTGAACACCGAAAATAAAAGCTGCTATTGGTGACACAAGTCTATAGAAATCAGATGCAGAAGAATAGAGGTGGGATGTCGAAGCAGTATTGGTTGAACAAATTGATTTTTATTGACGATGACTCACTCTCCAGTCCAAAGAATGTCCGAATGGAAATGTGCGCTGAGATCTGCAGTTTGCGCGGCGAGGGTCTGAACGAATGGACGAATAAAGATCACCTGAAGCTCATTATAATCAGCTTTTGGAGGGTAACAAAGTATAACGAGCTATGTTATCTCCCGCCCCTGCTGAAAGGCTTTGTGTATCAAGGTCAGCATCAGCTTCGGCATTATCATCAATTTTATGGTTCAGGCATAGGGAATTGACCACGATCGACGCCGACTCGAGTTCGAAGGCCTACTGATCCCATGTATGGCGCAATGAATAGATAAGTGAAAGTCGATCTTCCTGGTCGACTTGTGAAAAACAGACGATACCATCGAGACGTTTCGGCGCATGCAGAAGTACCACTGCCAACAAACGACGAAGAAAAACGCAAAAACTACCAAGAAATAGGGCCTGAACAAGGACACAACGACACGCATCGGAAGCTGATGATTGTACTATTTGAGATTTTCAATGCATACAGCCGAAGAATGCCCCTCGACAACCATTACTCAAGAAGCTCCGATGAGTAAAGCAGCCAGATTTTCGATTCTCCAAGCAATTCTTTCTGAAAAAGCCATGGGAGAAACCAAAAGCTCAACTCAAGCCTAGCAGTGATTCGAATGACGAGGCAAAGCAAGTGTTCCCCTGGCTTTCCTCGTATGAAAGTATGGTTTAAACCTTTCGACCTTGCTGGATCTTTGAAAGAAAAATCGCATTCAAATAGTATGCATGGCTTACAAGCAAGAATTGTCATGCAACAATGCCACATGATTGTGAGCTAGCTGTACTGAAGTTCGACGATGCACCGTCCAGCAGGACTCTGAAGTATAATAAATTCATATCCAAGCCAGTTATGCTGGATCTCATCTAGCTTTCATCGTTCCCATGTACTCGGTACAAGAATCACAATACGTGTGTCTACAGACCAGTGCCAAGTATTCGCTGCGTTATGTCACCTTTGCTACGTCCAGGTTCTGCAGTTGAAAAATTCTTGATTTCTGTGACTGTCGGATATCGTTTCGAGTATGCTAGGTATGCCTCATCGTATGCAGCTCGTTTCCCTCGTTCGATCGAGAAAGTCCAAAATGACAATTGGCTTTATACAGTTAAGACAAATTTCTTCGGAAGCTCTAAGGCAGCGCTCCAAAGCACTGATTGCTGGGTTATGTCGACGTCCGATAATAAGCTGCTTCGATGGTCATTTGAAGCATCTCATGATAAAGTTCAAGCCGAAATGCCTGTCGACTGTAAAGGCTGAAGATGAGACACGTCCTTGTTCCAGCTTTTAATGAAGACTTTGTAGTTCAGTCGCCTTTGTTCTGGTCGAATGGTCCTAAATCAGAAAAAAGCGTCGCATCGTGTGCTTCCTCTTTCCGTATGCAACAAGCAGAGTTTTGAGCAATGAGGAATCGGTGTATTACCGGTCTTGAAAAAATGATCACAATCTTTTGACGCGGTATCACCGACTGTTAGATAGGCGATATGATCTATTTTCATACTGCAATCGACTCCTTGCTATCGACCTTTTGCGTGACATTTACTATATACCGATGCATGTCCGGCGTTTTATGGCGATCTCATGAGATATAATATAGATGGCGCGAATCTGATGTTGAGTTGGCCAAGCCCAAGATCCGATCATGATCGACATCGCGTCACGGTCACTGATTAGGACTTCAACCGGATCGATATATGGGATGAGTAATGGACAATTAAGCAGTGGCTATTTTAGACTACGGGCATGCGGAATCGACATCAAGTTGTGGCTATTTTTAGATCATGGACATGGAATCGACATCAGCAATAGCCGCATCGATGGGTATGTCTCATCTTATGTGTATATTGCAAGTATCTCTATTCATTGCGAAGGAAACACAAGATGAGAGATACTCATCGATTCACTACAATTATCATTGCATTGGTGCCGATCGCTCGGAAGCGCGGCTTAATATATCGCGTAATGTCTCCCAATCAGCATGCGGAATCATGGTCAGAGACTTGCGGAGGAAGGGTGAACAAATCCATGTACGTATCCTTTCTCATTGTTCTCTCCACTCAAGAATTCTTAACATTTTTCACAAAGAGAAAATGCAAACAACACGAACGCAAAGAAGCGTTGGAACAATCACAACACCCTCGATGATGAAGCGCGTCGGCGGTGGATACGTCGTCCGATCTCCCAGCGTAAATCAAAATCAGCAACATCATCGTGGCGCTCGATCAACGCCACCAACTCCGGCCGACACAAGAAGAATGGCTTCAGCCACTATACGAGCCCGGGTAGCGGCTTCGCAGCAGAGGCCAGCATCGATTCAAGTCGACCGAGCCACGCCACCAACTCCGACTGTGCCAAGACGAACGGCTTCAGCCACTAGACCAGCCCGCCCGATG
>CACSLJ010000207.1:0-46127 GCA_902706625.1 Albugo laibachii | reverse complement strand
AACTATTTTTCACTTCACCATACAAGTGTCGCGTTGCATGAACTTTTGGCTCAGGTAATATCCTTTTGTCGGGACATTGCTAGCACTAGAAAGGATATGATACGTTCGACATTGATAATCCACGTATAATTTCCAAGAATAAGGCCTTCAACATAATTCATCTGCTCTTACCGATGATGCTGACGAACGTATTTATCAGAACAACATTCGTTATGCCACAATTAAGCACTCTTATGATAGAAAAGACATTCGATCAATGCTATCGAACGATGCAATTGCGCTGCTATCGACCGATCTGTCAATTCAGTGAAAAGGACGCCTTGAGTAAATGGGACGATGAATAACACCGGCATGAAATTCGATCGCAACATCGAAGCACGCTACAATCAAATTTGTAAAATGAGAAAAATGGACGCCATAGTAACGGGCTGCTAACTTTACTAGATTTTTATACAATCATTATGATGCCATGCTCTTTACGCATAATTTAGAGGCGTTACGGGCGAGAAATTCTACCTCATATTCGTTGTTTGTCGGAGCATCACTTTTCTATTCTATGAATTTATCCAATCCTGATATGTAGGACTGCCCCTGTTGCACACGCTGCGTTTTGACTTTTCGAGAAGGAAGAAGGGAAGGTAGTGTGTAAAGGATAGGAAAATCTCGTCTAGTCGCTCATTGGCTGGATCTAAGCGAATCAGCCTCATTCATCGGGTGTACAGCTGTCGGAAACCATTTCTAAAGCATCACTGGCACCTGATCGTATTCCACGATCACACAGAACGTAGCTTAGTCATTCATTTCACATTTCTTGGTAAAGGTTGAAAGGATGGATAGACGCAGCTCAGAATGCACACCATTTTCCCAGATAGGAGGATACAGCGAAAAGCTGTGCAAGAGCCAAGAGGAATCGACGCATTTCTTCACACATAAATCTTCTAATAAAGCAACAGACGAAAGAGATGGACGGGACATGCCTTCCTTCTCACCTCGGAAGCCTTCGAGATTCAATTCTGACACTCATCCAAAAGATCGATTCAGAGTTCCTCCGCGTATGGAACCGATGTATCACCGTCGCGAGCCGCATCCTCGAGAACCTATGGGCTTGCGGTCCACCTCACGCTCCCCCTCGGCTCACTATCGTGGAAAATATCAGCATACACATGAAAATTGGGTGCGGGGCAGCAAATCTCGTTCCCGATCTAGAAGCCCCTCACATGTGCGATCGCATAGTCGTAGGCAATATCACGAAGGTTCTTGGGCTCCTCGCCGGTTTTCTCGACCAGAAAAACACTTGGGAGGAAGAGGTGGTTCATCATATCATGACAGAAGCTTCAGAGAACTAGAAACGGGAAATGGTGGACGCGGAAGAGTCCATCACGATACAAATCCGAGTCGACCATATTCAGATTACGCAAAGCGAGAGTACAATGGCCACAGATATACTCCGAATCGGAATTCATCGTTCACTTCACCTATTGAGCAAAAGGCAGTGGGGGCTGTGACAGCTGGACTTACCGATTCGTTCGGGAGGAGGGAGCGACCGCGTGATCAACGCGAGAAATTATTCGATAAAACTTTGGGGGAAAAAAGTGTAATTAAGATGCGAAAGGAGCAAACATCAACCGAAATCATGCACACTGAGTGCAAAGAGATTGGAGAGAAGAGTTTAAGTGAGCGACCTCCATTGAATTCGCATTGTGAGGATCGAGGCCCAGAGAAAATCGACATGGATAAAGGCAACTTACTCAAAGACGATCGAGACGTATCAATTGCGAGAGACCTAGGCTATAGACGTGATGATTTGGATGCAAATCGGTGCGGCGGAAACGATGAAGAGCTAGAGGTAATGTCAGTGAGTAAGGAAGTAGAAGCTACACACGAGACGAAACCACGACCGAGTTGTCAAAGCCCAAGAAAGAGCGATGAAATTGAACTACAGTTGAAGAAATCAAAGAGTATGGCGACGACTTGTGCTTCGGAAGAAGCCATTCTGAAGGAAGCGAATTGCAATGAAAGTCAGCTGAAGAAAAGCTCTTTGGATGGATGCAAGAATGCTGAACCAGAAATTACTCAAATTATAAATACATGTCATTTGGACAATGCAATGACTCATGTTGAGGCAACGACACATTCGGCCGTACAACCTAACAACATCATTGAAGCAACGACACATTCGGCCGTACAACCTAACAACATCATTGAAGCAAGTACTTCTGACGATATCTCTTATATCGTTCATTCGACCAATTCCATGAAGCATCAGAACGAAAGCTTTTCAAATGCCTCTGCCCATGACGTCAGCGATCTTTCCAGTCAAATTTTGCAAAACTTAGAAGAGCAGGAAAGTTCGTCAAATTTGCCCAGTGATAAATCATTTATCGTTTCTTCCCCGTTGGATTCTGCTCCTCGCAAGCGGTCACTTTCAAAAGATACAAAGACCGAGGAAAATCTCAAAATTGAACCAAAACCTCTGACTGTGAACACACACAGGCAATCGCCCAGATCAGACCTCAATTCTGTCAACATTACCGAAGAAACACAATCACCTGAACCAGCCGTCATCATCAATAAACGTCCTCGCCTTGGTTGGGGCCAAGGTCTTGTCAGTTCAAGTGTGACTCCAATGGCATCATCACCAATTTCCGATTCAAAAAAGCTGTTTGTTGAATTCGACGAAGTTCTCAACCCAGAAAAAGAGCTCCCTCAGGTTACGCAGCAATCAGAAGCGATAGAACACTGTCCAACAGAAACACAAGATGTTTTGTTACCCGCTGATGAATCACCGACATCACATCCTCGGCCATCCAAGCATTCGATCTTGGAACTCATCGACACATTTGATAGCTCTATCACTCATGTAAAAGAGGAAATTCAATTTATTGAGAAATGTCTTTTCCAAAGCTCAGATGTATCCAAGGAACCACAGATCGTCTCGCAGGATCGTGTTAACGTGCAATCGTCTAAAGGTTTCATGGACAGCGGCTTCATCGAGACAGTTGGCACCATATTCGCCGACAATTTTGAAAAGGCTAAAAAAGCAGCTGATTTTATGCCCAAGACCAGTAAGGTATACACGCAGATTTCGGACTATCCATTCTATCAGTCCAATATCAGAACCCACGAAAAGAATCGTCATCGATTGCAGCGTCATTTGTCCGGCCGCAACCGAAAACGACTTGATCTCAAGAAAGCACTGGCAAAAGAGTATTTAGAACATAAGAAATCATGGAAGGCGCGTGTGAAGCGGTTTGAAAAGGCTCGGAAGCGCCTGGGAAAAAACAAGAGCAAACGAAAAGTGAAATGCAACGATTCAGAAAAGTGCGATGAGAAAGAAGAGCTACTTCCTGAGAAAGAATTTGACTCTCTGAGCTCGACTATTTCTTCCACGCCGACATTCGCATTCGCATCTGTGGCCTCGGGCGTTCGATCATCCTCGCGATTAACAAACAATTCCAATAGCACCGATCTTTTATCAGAAACAGATTTGGAAAAACTTGAACAAGCAAAACAACAGGCGATTGCCGACCAAGAAACGCGAAAAAAACGGCTCCGGAATGCAATGACAACAATGATTCCCAACATGCTTCTTCGAGTGGGGCCAGATGATGTCCGAGAGGACAAATTATTGATGTTTAACCGTGCGTGTCATGGCCAAGGGACCACCACCAATGGGCTTTGTGACGACTGGAAAGAGCGGCTGAAGATGCAAAAGTATGTGAATGCATGGAGTGACATTGAAAAATGCATTTATGTCGACAAATTTCTTCAGTTTCCCAAAAACTTTTGCAAAATCGCAACTTTCTTGAGCAATAAATCCACTGGCGATGTCATTTTGTACTACTATCAAACGAAAAAAGTGCTGAATTACAAGGCTCTCTTGCGTGAGCAACAGCTACGTAGACGTGGCGCGGGCTCGAAGAATACATGGAACTGCTGGATCTTGAGTGCGTGCGCTTCCATCTGTCTTGGCGTCAGCATGTCGGAGGAACTGGGAAGTGGACTGCTGCAGAGTGCCAACTTTAGGTCGCACCAAGCCGCTGACAACATACTTGGATCGAAAGGCGCAATGAGATTGCTAAAGAAAATCGACAAGGGGGTCAATGTGAGCGTCTTGCGTCAAGCGCTTGCTAAGCCGTCGATAGCAAAAGTGGACACCGCCACTGCGTGTCCGAATCATGCGCACAAGCAGGAAGAAAACGAGGGCAATCAGGACCCTGCTGCGGTCAGACTTTTACCGGAATCGAAAGTAGTATGCAAAAAAGCTAGCACGAAACAAGAAAAACCTCATTCGGATTCTGTGACCGCAAAATTGGATCTGTACTCAAAATTGTGGTCACAGGGTTTCATCGGAGAATCAGCGCCTTCTCAAAAGCCATTTTTGCTCAAATTCACTCAGATTGTAGGGGATAATGTTTACAGCACGGACTACGCGCCCACTCCAGAAGCTCAGGATAACGTGATTCAGGATGCTGAGCCGTTTGACGGAGCTGGTAACGAAGTCAAGACCGAGAAAGATCTGAAATGCTTGGAATCTCAGGATGAAGATTCTTTGGCAGTCAAACCACAGCAAGCTGGAGAAGATCAAAATCCATTGCTTTCCGAGCTCAGTATTTCCAGCGAGGATGCCTCGTCAGCTGCTACTACGACCTTGACCAGTAAAAAGAAGGTCAACACAACGCGTGCGTGTCCTCGCATCTCTATACCCTTAATCGATGTCGAAGGAAATGTGACACTTTCCGGGATGAAGCGAGCCAAGTCGTTCGGTGGCACGCCCTCCTGTCGACGACCTAGCGCTGTTTCTCTGGCAATTGACTCGAAATCCTTATCACGATGGAACAATGTCGGCAACGTGTGTCCGGTGTCACAAGACGGAAGTAAAGACAATGTCACACCCAGCGGCCCCAGCTCTCATCCCAGACGCGTTGTCCAGAAATGGACAGGGACCGAGAAAGCACAATTTCTGCAATTTTTCACACAATATGGTAATGATTGGAATGCTCTCACGCAAAAGATTCCGACGAAATCGGCTGCTCAAATCAAAAATTACTACCAGAATTATAAGAATCGATTGGGGTTACATGAGCTTTTAAGACGACGAAGTAGAGAAAAGGCAAACAATTCGGACGACATTTTATCCGATACTGGTGTGGAGTCGCCGGAAACGCTAGCTTCTAACGACACAACACGCGAAAAGGAATCGAGTCTGACACAAAGCAGAGAGAACGATACGAAACAAAGCTCGGATGGTCGCGTAGAAGCAGTGAGTGAGCCGCCTAGGACCCAAACACCGACCCAGACGATGCAAACAGAGGCCGGGAATTCCAATTCAGAACGATACCTCAAACTTCTCAAAATGCAGCATCAGATTCAAATGATGCAATTCCAGCAGCAAAAGGGTACCTCTTTCGGTCAATCCATGGACGCTTCTGTCGAAGGGAGCGCCATGTATCAAGGCGACAATGTGTTCCCTGACGCAGCTGCGTCACCTGGACTCGTGCAATTACTGAGAAATCAGCATGGACTTGCTTTTCAGCCACAATTATTACAAGTGGCGCACAATCAGTCGATTCAGCAGCCTAATTGGGTCATTCATTCTTCCATGCAAGTAATGTCCGATCGTAATCGTCAGATAATGAGCATGCATCCGGCTCCTGTAACTTCTGCCCCTCACAATGGCAATGTACAGAGCAGAACCGAGTCGAAGGGAATGTTTCAAGCAACTGGCAACTCTTTTACAAACGGATGCAAGTCTGAAAACAGTCATTCTTCTCTGATCGATTTGACTCGAGAGGAAGCGAGAAAGGAGAACGCTGATACGGTATCTGAGAAATCAGATGTGAACTATACGTCCGCGATGGTGACCCAAGCAACGGAAATCGGAACACATCATTCTCGCGAGACGTACTCCAATATGAAGCATGTCAGTTCCATTCCATTTGTACATTCAAAATTTGCGAGTCGAATGTCGTTTTCCTCCATTCTCAACGAGTCCGATTCGCCAAGAATCATTGTGACGCCGAGGAGGGAGACTCTGACGCAAAGTACCGCTTGGAATCCGCCTTCATCACCTCGCATGTCGGTGATCGTGAATGAAAGCGAAGAGACGGACAATGGGCAGCTTGTAAGCCCAACCACTTCATTGATGGCACATATGCATAAAAGTCGGAACTCGGCAGGGGCTTCATCCTCTGCGCAAACCAATGCACAGCGCCGGACAAGCCTGTCACCCGGACATACAGTGACGTCGGAAATGCTAACGGGTACATCAGAGTATCGGATTCAAACGGCAGGACATGAGGATACGTCTCAGCCAGTTTCGCGAGCGAATCCGGAAACATGTCAACTCGGCACTCTATCTATGGCTTCAGCCATGAGCTCATGCACATCGATGACGAATGTATTGACGCCAGTCACATCGACTTCACAGCAATATACTCAACCAGAAATGATGTGGACATATCATCAACAAATGCAAGAAGCAGAGATTCTGCGTCGAGCAGCATTGGAAAAAGAATTTCTAGCTCGACGGGCGGAAGAAGAAGCTGCACGAGCTGCAGCAGCGGCTGCTGTTGCTGCTAGAGCTTTACAAGAAGCGCGACAAGCACGTCGGGAGGCGATTGATATGGCAGCCAATGTGGCTCGATACACGCCAAACATGCAGCTTGCACAACAGCATCCACAACAAATGCATTATCAGGTCCATCCGCAACTGGCTTCCACCAATTACCAGCATCAGCAGCAGCTTCAACTCCAGCAAGCAGCTATCCAGCAGCATTTGCAGATGATGCATCAGCAACACCAACACCAACAACAGCAGCAGCAGCAACAACAACAGCAACAGCAGCAGCAGCAGCAGCAGCAACAACAACACATTGCGCATCGTTACGGTCGGACTGACAATGTGCCCAAGCCTTAGTATAATAGCTCCAAAATGTGGTGTACATTAGACTTGATTTCCTGCATTTTCTTCATTTCAAACATCGTTTTGGTCGAGCGCCGTAGAGCTTGTGAGACGCAAGTAAGGTTGAATCTCATGATACCCTTGAGGGAAAAATGCTTTGGCATCTTCATTTGTTAAGAGCGGATCGACAAAGACGTCATCGTTCATTTTCCAATTGCATGGCGTCACGACGCGGTGAAACCTCGCGAGCTGAAGTGCGTCCAACATGCGCAGTGTTTCGTAGAAATTTCGACCGGTTGAGATCGGGTAGTACGAGATGTGCTGAACATTGAGGTCTAAATCGACCAAAATCGTTGCAGAAAATTGTAAGGAGTACACATCTGCAGCGCATTCGGCAGCATTCTCTTGGCATAGACCAAGTCTGTGGAATAAATGTGCATCTGGGTCGGCGATAATCGGGAACTTCAGCTGGACTTTTTGAGTATCAGCCACATGCTGAAGGAACTGGCGCTGTTGCGACAACGTTGCGATATGCAGACCCATGATGCGACATTGACGAGCTTCAAATTGAGCGGATAACTTTTGTAGAATTCCTAGCTCCTAAACGTATCGACTCATTGTATAACGTTGTGTAGGGAAAGAGATCGTACCGATAGCCAAACGGGATGATGCGAGCTCGGGAAGGTTACAATGATTCCCCAAAAATCTGTCAAATAGTCGTTGATAGTGACCTGACCGAATTGAGATTCGCCAGCTAAATGGGGCAGCGTATGACCCAGCAGCATGCACGATGAGTCCATTTACTGTTGATGCTGCGTATATCAGAACATGGAAATGCTCGGATGCGTGGATAGAAAGCTGCTTACAATTGTCGACTTGCAGTGAAGTGATTGACTTTAGTTTGTGTCCTTTGATTTTGTGACGCTTGAAGCGGAATTTTCATGCGTCTTCAAAATGAAATCACCCAAAACGAGCACGACAGCCCCGGAACACGACGAACTCTTTGTGATCAGAATGCAAAGCGATATCTCAGGAACAGATCTGGAAAGAACCCATCCGAAATGAGTGAGGATGGAAGCGATTACGAGACACAAAGTAAATCGAAGCTTATCATGTGGGAGGAGCTTGGCAAATTAGAGACTTCAACCGCTAGTTGTGAGCATTTTTTCATTCCCAAAGCGCAGATGTTGCCATTTTGGTCGTCAAAACGCAGGCAATTGTGCACCAAACTCGAAGACGATGCATCTGCTGGATTGAGTACGCGTTGGCGATCGGATTTGTTGGAGAATGTACATCCAAACATACTTTCACGTCTACAAGAGCGGAATACACGAGAAAATCCTTCGAAGCCACTTCAATTGTACACGGAAAGCGCTCGAGACACACAAGAGGGACTTTCCACCACCTTTCCGATCGTTTGGAGTGGTCATAACGAAATTAGTCCTGAGGTCTTTTTGGAGATTGGGTTGGATGAGCTTGATTTAGATGACCACGCCTGCTTGAGCCTGGAAGATTGCCTCTCCTCAGAGCTACGAGAAAGCTATTTTGCATATGCTGATCTCCTTTCTCGACAACCGTGGACGCTTCGATTCTCACGAATTCAAGCTGTTTTGGATGAAGAGCTCGTTCGGCCCACTTCCGACCTAAAACACGCAGTATACGAAGCAATGGAAGCATTGAATGAGATCAGACAGCTCCGGCGACTGTATGACTTCATAATTTGCAAAAGCTTCGAGCTGAGCAGTCTGAAAAGAAAAAATGAACAGAAAGTGTCTACGCATTGGCTCGCAAAAAGGGAAGAACCCATTCCATTGTACGACATAATGACGCCTCTTTTGATGTGTCTTGAAGCGTTGCCTTCTTCGATAGAAGGGAAGACCACCAACAATGTCTTGCGCGAGCTGCTATCTTCGATAGATTCTCCATGTCTAAGTCATATCATCATGCTTCCTTGCGTATCGCAGATGCACCTAGAATCACCAGAAGAAGGTGAACTATCAAACAATGAAGAAATGGGTCTTCTCAGTGAATCAGCGTCATGTCAAGACGCTCACTACCGCTTCGCGTTGTGTGGATCGAAAAAAACACAATATCAATTCTTCATCGTGTTGTACTCGGATAACAAACTCGTCGCGTGGGCCATAGCCAAACGAATGAAAGCTTCCAAGGTCGACTTTTTCCAAGCCTTCCGGGTTCAAATGAATACATTCCCAAACTTCGTGACCGTATTTCTATATGAGACAACCGCAAGCTTTTCAAATTTACTGCTGATCAATAGAGCAAGCATTCCTTTGGCCATGGCCATTTCCACCCTTCTGACGCCTAATGGAATACCACTGATCATTCCTGGTCATTTAACAGCGACTTTCAAATGCGTAAATGACTCTTTCTCGACAAGATTGAAGCCTGAGAGCGAACGGTACCAGTTTTGCTGCCCGAAAGAAATTCCACGTGCGTCTTGGCACTCTTCTTTCCTCGATTCGTCACGTTACGATGATGCAAAGCGATACACACGTGGTCGACTCCACGTGAAGACACGATGGATGATAGAAAAGCCGACAAGCGGGGTGGAGCCTCAAATGTTACCCCCTCACAAATACTTGACCAAATGGTACAAGCCCCTGATCGGGCATCGCGTTGGATTCATGCATCCTATGAAAGACCGTGAACCTCGATCGGCAGCTCTCAGTAGTAATTGGGGTGTTTTTCGCATGCGATCCCTGAAATCTGTTGCAATTCGTCCGGGTGGCTTAATGGCTCAAGCACACGAAAATGGTGTTCTCACGAAAAGGAATCAGTTGTTGCGTATGCGAAGCCAAATGCTCAGGCAACACTTTGGGACAAGCACGTATCCGATTAACGAACAAGATCTGTGGCAATTGAGTGGAGAAGTGTCATTACTTCCGACACAAATGACTCCAGTCGATATTCTAAAGCGGCTCAAGGATCCAATACCGCTTTCTGACGCCGAAATTGTCTCTCAAGAAAAGTATCTTCCCTTATTGCGACCAGATTGGAAGGCGCTGACGTATAAGGTGCAACAACAACAAGCTGAGGAAGCCGAACTGCCTCAAATTGAACGATTGAGCCAACGTAAAGCTTGGAAGGTTCAGCAATTTTTACAAAAGGTTGCTGAATATGGAGAAGATACTAAACAACCTGACGTCCCTCGTGAACGTGTGCAGACTTTGCAAAGCATCGTTCGAGAAACACCGATGCCAACGTTTCCCACGAGTTTGCTCGACTGGGATGCACTTGTCAGCAGCCTTTTCTCGCGCCGAAGACGGCTAAATCCGCAGAAACGAAGACGACTGGAGCCTTTTGTATTGCACCAACCGGCTCATCAGTGTAGTTTGCATGTCCAACTACGGAAAGGAATCAATCTTCCAATTCGTATTTCCTCCTTTACGACCTTGCCAAACAAGAAACGATCCGAACGAGCGAGATCCCATCCACGCTCCAATCATGAAGAAGAGAGCTTTTCTCTGATCCAACTCGAGTGTGAGAGCCATTACTATGTGGAGATCGCTTTTCAGGGAAGAAGGAGACGAACCTCATGTGCTTCCGTTTCGAAAACCATTGACTTTGACACCGATTTTGGAAACGCTATTGGATTCGCAAGAGCATCTTCTCATCCCGTTTGGCTCGAAATGCTTACACTTGCTCTTCAACCGCCTCATAATGATTGTTCTCCAGACTCTATCTCCCGATTGACCGATACCATCCATTTGAGCGTCTTTGATCAAGTCACAAAAACTGTACCGACTCCAAATCGAAAGAGTGGCGACCAGCAACCCTCTTCGGAGCTGTTTATTCGCGAAAGTCGACTTGTTGGCACACTGGAGATCCCATTCTCAGCGTTGTGCCAGCGGAATGGCTCAATGGATGTGACTTTACGACTTGAGATGTCAAAACTTCATCTGGGATACTTAAATTTGGGCGCAGTGTTCAATTCTCAGCGATCTAATACTGAATCGGAGGCATCAGAGTCCGAGTCACTTTTCAGGAAAAGAGTGAGACGAAGCGAGTCGGAGGTTAACCGAGATTGTGATGAGGACATCCAATCTATGGACGATTCGAATGTATCAGCATATCTGAGCCTCACCTTGGAAGCAGATCCGTTATTACCGTCAAATTATCAGAGAGACCAACAAAGTATGCTGCAAGATTGGACGGTTCAATGGAGAAAGAGCCTGGAAGCTTTGAGCAGATCCAACACAAACCGCTGCTACGATGTCTTTGTAAACACAGCGAGTGGAAAAAAGGCATTGATGACACAATTTCTTGTTGCACTGACACCGCCTCAGCAACTCATTCAATCAAATGGTAGCATTCAGTCAAGTGTGTTGCAGCGAATCCTGTGGTATGTTCGAATGATCCCATCACTGACGGAATTCCCTTTCTATCAACGCGGTTCCTGGGACGATATCTGGTGCACATCACAAGAATTTATAGATCTGGAAGCGGGGAACATGCAAGCTCATGCGATTCTTCTTTGCAACTTCTTATCATGGTATGATCTCGAGCGGCCTGGGCATTCCTACCGTAATTACCTAGCAATAGGAAATGGAACGCACCAAGAGAAAGCCGTTTTCGTCCTCCGACGTCGATTCTCTCCTCGCCCGCGTGTATGGCTCATCGACGCAAGCCAGGCTTCCGTCGTCTCTGATGAAGATGAGCTCCATCCGCCTGTCGATATCGCTATCCTTATTTCCAGTCAAAATGTTTATGCGAACTTGCAACCTCTCGACGCCTCTTATTTAAATTCTTGGAGCTGGGATATTGAAAATGATCAAGATAGCTGGAAAGCATTGTTCTCTTCTTCAAAACGGTCAGATGCATTGCCTACGAGCATTCCACCACCTATTCAGAGTCCAAAATTGCATTTTTCATCTGTACTGGAGGATGGAAAGCAGCTAGAGATTCAAATACGTGATACAATGAAACTGGAGATACGGAGATGGAGAAATAAGCGCTTTTCGACCGTATTCAACGCAGAAAAGAGCGCGGAATTACACACGTTATTGGTGGACGCGGAAAAATCGTGCGGAAACACTGCTTCGAAGATCCAAATGTCGACGCAATGGCTTCGTAGATTGCAGAGTACACAAAATCTTCAAGTCAATGGTAAAGTGCAGCATTACGCGTTTGCAGAGATACAGATTATCATCAAAGCGGTCAAGAGCACGGTACGACGCTTGCATGAGTCGCTTTTTTTACGCATTTTATGTTTATTAACATGTAGAGAATACACGTGGAAGAAAGCGAGGACGTAGAATTCGGATTGGCAGTGCATGTACATCCATTTCCCGGCAACTTTTTCTCGGTTTGGGTCTATTTCGCATCATTTACAGCGGCTTAGCATTGAGAGGAAGCGCTCATCGGTATAGTACCGTGAAATTTTCTGTAGAGCTCTCTCATTAGAATGAGAGCTTTTCGATGCATTTGGCTTGGGATTGTCTTCTTGTTGAGCTTACAATTTGAGGCAATCGCTTTGGTTGTTGAAAAGCATCAATCTGATTCTCTTGTTTGCTTTCCTGATGTGAAGAACAATTCCCTTTTGATGCAAAGCTTTCTGAAAATGGGATTACAGCGATATGCCACACCGCGATATCCCGAGTCGGAGCATGTGGATTGGAATGCCATTTTTAATGAAATAGGTAGTATACTTGTATGGAGTGAAGAACCATCCCGGTTATATGAATCACTTGTCTTTTCAAAACATTGCAAACTTCGCTTCAATCGACTTCCTGGCTCACAAGTGATGGCAAATGCAACACTTTTGAGACGACATATGAAATATTCGAATCACGATGATCTATTTTTCAATACTATAGTTCCCCAGCACTACATTTTGAGCGAGAAAGCGGCTAAATGGCTTGATAGAAGCAAGAAACCTGACAAAAACAAGATTGATAAGGATCGGTATCGTGATCCAATGTTTGGTGATCGCTATATGGTGCGTAAGGTGTCGCGAGGTAGCGATAAGATAGAGTCGTGGGCAATGGTTTACGATAAGAGCGACATTACACAGCTTGTTGAAGGTTTGAACACCCAAGAGTCAGAGATGGAAGTCAGACAATATATCGAACCTTATCTACTAGATGGACACAAGTTTGATGTAGGGATCTATGCGATTGTTACATCCTTGCAACCTATGAGGATTTATATGTACCCAAGAGCAGCTATCCGCATCGCAAAGGAGTCGTACCCGGTCATACTGGACGCCTCTACACCGCGAAATGCTTACGATACCTCAGATGCATACACTACACCGTGGGAATTTCCTGATCTTGTCAAGTTGAAGGATGATATGGCGCTATTATATGAGTCGGAGACTAGCGAGATCCCCGACATGTGGGGAATTCTGAAAAGATACTTGCACTTACGAGGTTTGGACTCGTATCGACTCCAAGAAGAGATAGAGAATGCGATAACTCGAACAATTGTGAGCACAGAAAGCATATTTGTCGACAATATTGAAAAGTTACGCCGCCAGAACAAGCCTCTAAACGACTCTATCCAAGATCGGTCAGATTGTCTGAGAGACAGCTTTTTCGAAGTGTTCAAATTTGAATTCGAAATAGATCGTCAAGGCTCTCCAAAACTGACGGAAATCATCTCCAACCCAGTTCTGGAAGCCTCAAACGCAAGCCACATGGAAGAGTCAAAGTATTACCAATCATTAAGCGAAAACTTAATCCACTTGCTCGGTGTCCATCTACATGCGATTCCCGCCACGCAATCATTCTTGAATCGACCACATACTCCAACCTTTTGTGCTCAAAGATGCTCCAACACACAGCTTGCATGGGATACTAGCTGCTATCTTTGTCCAGGTTGGTTTCCTCCTCATGTTGGCTTTCAAATATACAAATTTGCGCATGAATACGCTCGACGAGGTAACTTTCAACTTTTGTATCCATCCATGGACAATCATCACTTCCAATTCCGAACTCATCCAATGTCCGAGTACGATCACGCTGCGGATCGATACATCAAATCTTTGTCGAGAGTATATTCCGACGACATGGAAATGATGATGATGGAAAGTGTTCCCATCTGCATGATCCGCGCGCATTGTAATCGTCGTGGAGACTGCATCAACGGCGTTTGTGCATGTGATCGCGGCTTTCAAGGCTCCACTTGCTACCAAATAGATCCAACAGCATCGACTTTTGGAGTGAAATCACAGTTTAGCGGCACAAGGGAGCAATTTTTATCCACAGAAGACGTATCCCAATCCACTTTTGTTCTTACTATGGCCTTCATGCTGACGCTCTTGTTTCTTCACATTTTGTATCGCTCGCTGCGATTCCGTATGCAGAAGTATGATCAGAAACAAAATTAGTATAAGGACTAAGGCTATTTATGATATTAATTTGCTTCGCATTGAGTGCAATTCTTGCAAAGCACAGTTTCAATGATATTCAGCAGGATTTCGAGCCTTTTGCATGAAAATCCGTCGTTGCTGGCGGTCGAAATGATGACATACATCACATTTTATCTAATTATGAAACATATTTTTTCGTCTGGCAAACAAAATCGATATGTCTTTCTCTCAGTATCGATTCAAATGGCTTTAGTCGAATTGCTCATGTATGACAGCAGGCGATGGCACGCCGCAGCGACTGTATGTGGACAGTTGTTATATTCAAATATTCATGAATGGAATGTAGATACCTCTATTGAGCAATCTTCCGCTTTATTACGTGTTATTAGTTGCGCAAATGCAATACATGTAAGTCTGCTGTTGCTTAGATTGACAACTTGCGGGGTGCCTGATATTCTTCAAAGCTCTTTTGTTGCTACCAGTCGACTTCGCATCCAAATTAGTGCTCAACCGTTTGCAATGGCGTGTTTTGTAGTGCTCCTCGTGTATCCATTTGAGCTTATGGGAGTGAAATTTTTGTGGTGGACTCTCCATGACACAGATCCTTACGTGCAAGATCGCGTGTATAATGTCCCAATCTCCATTATTACCAATCTTTACGCATTTTCATTGGCAAATCAATGGGCATTTATCGCTATGCGAGAGTACATTTCTTACTTTTGGGCTGCTTTCTCGATGTCTAAAACGATCTGTAGGTTGGGTCTGCTCGAATTCCGACATCAAGAAAATTGTCGACGCGAAGTGCTTGGTGTTATGTGGAGTGTCTTATCCTCTTTGTTTATGGGGTTTTTGTTCAAGGTGGTATTTTATGGCAATTTGGTGCTTGTGATTGGAATTCATCCACAAGTAGATGTCCTTTGTCCATTATCATCTCAATTATGCTGAGTCAGACTCTAGGTTTGGATAACGATTGTGTTGGGTCTGAGCCTTTTATTCGTCTGTCTTGCGGTCGCCCACAAAGGTTTACTTTGCATCTTACAGAGATCGGCGTTTTCTCATCAACGGTTTCCTTTTAGATGATCCAGGCGTTCAAGCTGAACTAGAACCCATAGGCACTCATGACGCACAAATCTTTCTTCCAGCAAGCAAGCACGCAATCAATCGCGCTATCTACATATTCTCTTTGGTCTTGATCGTCTCCATCTTCACCTTCAGCCCATCCAACATCGTATCAGTTGGGTATCATCAAATGCTCGGAGATTGCAGCGAGACAGAAGAGTATCTATCTTGGCTAGATCTCGACTTTACTCGACCTAAATACGTATGTGTATACGACTATGACGAAGACTACACAATGTGCGGTACTCCGCTGCAAGAGCTGTCATATCGGAAGGAATGGTTCGCAATCTGCGGGCGTGATTATGAAGATTTCGGGACATATGTGGTGATGATTCTGGCGATAGTGACGACGTGGAATGTCATCTTTCATCATGTGATGAGCTCAAGAAATCAAACAAAACTGAGAAGGCGATCGAGTAGTCAAAAATGAGAAGCGGACTCGGCGGTAGAGAAAAATAGAGTTCATTTTCTGAATTTGTTAGTGCCGACAATGTGACATATTGAGACCAAAATCCGATGCGATTAGCGACCATTGCATCAGAGTTTGCGGTATGCCGTTCGCTTTGCAGCGGCGATAATATCCGCCACTTGCGGTAGACAAAGTCGTTCGAGGTTTTCTGCGTAAGGCATCGGAACATCTGTACCAGTGACTCGTTCCATAGGAGCATCCAGATAGTCGAATGCTTCTGTTTCCATCAAAACACCCGCAATCTCAGCTCCAATACCGTGCTGTCCCCAGCCATCTTCGACTGTAACAATACGGTTTGTCTTCTTCACTGAATTGATGATAGATTCCCGATCGAATGGACGAATAGAACGGAGGTTAATCACTTCAACGTCGATTCCATCTTTCGCAAGCTCCTTTGCAGCATCCAAGGCAAAACCAACCATACGAGAAAATGCCACAATCGTGACATCCTTGCCTTCCTTCATTATCCTTGCTTTACCAAATGGAACCACAAAGTCTTTATCTTGCGCCTCCTTACTCACAGGAAATGTTGTTCCATACACCAACTCATTCTCCAGGAAGACAACAGGATTAGGATCACGAATCGCGGCTTTAAGCATTCCACGAGCGTCTTCTGCATCATACGGAGCCACAACTTTGAGTCCAGGCACCGATCCATACCACGCCGCATAACACTGCGAATGCTGAGCAGCTACAGGTACTCAGTCAAGTAAACGATATTAAACTCTCAGCAGATAACATACCAACTCCTGCAGCTGGGCCGTTTGGTCCACGAAATACAATCGGTACGTTTATATCACCAGCAGACATGTAGTATTGTTTGGCCGCAGAGTTGATGATTTGATCAATTGCTTGCATTGCAAAGTTGAATGTCATGAACTCGACAACAGGTTTTGTATTGTTATACGCCGCACCCACAGCCAATCCTGTGAATCCAGCTTCTGTGATGGGGGTGTCAATGATTCGTTTGTCTCCATATTTCTCCCATAAACCTTTACTGACTTTATAGGCGCCATTATATTCGGCTACTTCTTCACCTATCAGAAATACCTTTTCATCACGCTCCAATTCTTCATCCAATGCGGTGTTTAATGCGTCACGGACACTCATCTTATCAGATACTGTAGCCATCGAGCGGCATTGTTGACGAATGGCCTTGGATAGAGGTTTGCATTTGGGTAAAGCGCGATGTAAAGAGAATCGCATCGGAAGCGCTTGAATGGATTTCTCGACCACAAAACAGGTTTACACTCGGACAACATTCGCTACAAGTAACATTTGCCTGAAACGTGAAATTCGAAACAATTGATTTTCATCAGAAAAGCTGCTTAGAAACGACAAGTGTATTAGCTTCGCTAACACAACTACACTGTGACTGTACTGATGTCATTCGTAAATGTTCCTTCAATATCCGTTCCCTCTGCGTCCGTTTCTTCCCTTTCAAGCGTACCTGATCTCGTCTGTCCCTCAATTTCCTCATCATTTCCAAGCGCCGAATGCGATAATGTGCTTCGTCTCATACGTTTCTGACTGCGATGACGGTATCCGAAGACTGCAAGAATGATTCCTGCAACACCAACAAAGCCTGCGATTGCTACGACGGCCAATGGAGCTCTCGAATGCGTGGCTTCATCGGTCGAAGCGAATTGCTTGCTTTCGGAGGCCCTGAGTAGCGGTACCGGTGTGGAACCGGAAGATATAGTCGCATCATAGTCACTATGTGACGCCGAGTGTTTGTCTGCTTCATCAGTGAGCGCATGATCATCTGAAGTTGAGGTTGTTTGGTCATTTTGGCTGATCAAAGGCTTGCTGACTTTTTCAGAGCTGGCAGAAGATGATCCGGTAGGACTGGTAGTATCATCGAGGATAGAAGTTGCCCAGTTTGACACTGCACTAGCATCTTTGAGTATGTTGGAAGCCGCGTTGCTGTTTCCCGAAGAAGAGGCACCAGCTTGAGAGGAGTCGGAGGACGTTGGATTCAAGACTTTTGGCGGAAGTAACACTAATGGATTGAGATTCTCCTCATCGTATACTGCCAGAGTATCCACATCACCATGTTTAGTCGGCTCTTTTCCATTGGCGGGTTTCGAAGTAGTTGGGCCTTCGCCTGATAGAGACGAATCGAGATTGGCAATCGAAGAGAGGTCTTTTTGGGTGGCGTCATCATCAGAAGCAGCCGGTTCCTTTCTTTCGACGGGCTTCGAGGTGGCTGGGCCTTCGCCTGATAAAGACGAATCGACATTAGCACTCACAGGAAGGTCTTTTTGGGTCTTGTCATCATCAAATGCAACTGGTTCCTTTCCATTGACCGGATTTGAGGTGGTTGGGCCCTCGCCTGATGACGAGGATTCGGTGTTACCTACAGGAAGATCGTTGTGTACGGTATTATGACCAGAAATAGCGGGATCAATCGCTTCAGTTCCTTTGATCTGGCTATCAGTAGAAGAAGAACTTTTTCCCGATTGAGAGCCTTGCTCATCACTTTGTGAATTTGCAGTCTCTGAATCAACAACATTCCCCACCAAAGCGTCGTGCACCAAACTCTGGTCCTTGGCACCACTTCCTTCTCCCCCGGTGTCTGTCTCTGGAGGCGATGTGACGTCACTCTTTACTGGTGTAGAAGTATCCACCGGCTTCTCCAGCGCACCTGAATCTGTCGTTGTATTTCGTACACTCGAATCCGAACCAGCCTTCATCGGCTCGTCACGAATCAGAGGATTGTGAGCATCGGCGGGACTTGGCGTGGTTGGTTCATCAATTCCAGCATCACCACTCTGAGACGAAACAGCTGATATTCCAGTCGACTTTCCAGGAAGCTTTACCGGCTCGCTTCGATCGGTCTCCGAGTCTCTAGTTTTCGGAGGTAAATCCCCCTGTACGCTTGTGTGATCATCAAGGTGGACGTCCTGGGCAATAGCGTCGTTCGATGGAAGATTCGCCAATCCATTGTCAATTAATGTCGGAATTGGCTCACTGGGATCAGTATCACTCTTTACCGGCTCTTCATCAACCACAGAAGCGTGACCAGAATCATTTGCGACTGCGGGTACATCCGTCGAAAATGGCGGACTGAGCACCGGTTCGTCCTGGACTACTCCAGTGTGACCAGAAGCATTGTCGATAACGGGCACATCTGGCGATTTTCCTCCAGGTTTGTTGTCTGTACGATTTTGACCTTTATCATCGTGTAATCCAACAGCTCTTCCTTTGCCCGCATTTCCTTGACCACGATGTTGATCCTGATCTCTCTCTGAAGCAGACTCATCCCGTAGATACTGTTTCGTGTCTGCAGGCTTTTCCAGTTTATTTCCTTGCGTTTTGGATGGCGCGAGGTCACGTGAATCTGCCTGGCTGAAGACCGCTGATAGCGCCAAGGCGCACATTACACCACGTCTCAATGTCATGGGCGCAAATGGAATCAAATTGAAAAATGAGCAGAAGAACGTATTTTCTAAATAAAGGCTGGCATGAAGAGGCGGAAATGTGCGGTCCTTCTCGCACTGGAACGAAATGACCCGTCGGGAATTTTTGGTTTGGAGCAGTGGGTCGTTACGGTGTATCAAGACCGCTTGCTAAATGCCGTCTACCAAAACGACATCTTTATTCACAGTTACGCCTACTGAATATTCATGGTGGAACCGCAGCACTTTTGGTCTCGTGGCCACTTTTCAGCTGCTCTTGACACCTCTTATCCTCCTTGGAATCAACATCGATCAATACTTTGATGTATCCTTGTTCCTTGTAAAAAAGCCTCTCGTAAGCCTCTGGAACTTGGTCCAACTTTATCAAATGTGTCACCATATACGTCGGATCGATCTCCTCATTTTCCAGTGCTTTCATGATGCTCTTAAAGTACTTTTGTACTGGACACTGCCCGGATCGAACAATCAAGTTTTTTTGAACGATATGGCCGATTGGAAAGTTTCGAGCGAAGCCAATATAATCAGCAATGATGGACACGCGACCATACTTTCGAACCATATAAAAGCACTCTGCCAGAATCTCGGGTGAATCGGTTTCCAGGCCGACTGCACGCTCGATACGATCGGACCAAGTCTGAGAGAAACGGAAGCCTGTTGCATCGATCACCGCATCGGCTCCACCTGCAGGAACATATCCCTGCAAGGCATGCATCACTTGATCACTGGACATACCTGTTCGATCTAAGACCTGGATTTTGAATTGTTTGCGGGCGAGCTGGATCCGCTCGGAAACAGTATCGATTCCGACAATTGTGTTGGCTTTCTTCAGTTTACACCATTTCGCCGCATACAAACCGATTGGCCCAAGACCCCAAATGATCACATTGTCGCCTTCACCGACCTCTGCCAATTCAACCGCATGCAGTGAAGTGGACAAAACATCCGAAATGAAGAGCGCTTTTTCTGCTGGAACGTTTGGAGGAATCGGATAACAATTGACATCTCCGAAAGGAACACGCACATATTCTGCTTGTGAGCCTGGAGTGTTCCCAAGCAAGCGAGAATACCCGAAAATGGCACCGGCAGTGTTTCCGCCGTACATTTTCTCCCACAATTCGGAGTCATTCGTGGAATCGCATGCAAAGAATTCTTCGCGTTTGCAGTGTTTACAATCACCACAAGAAATATCAAAGCTTATGACCACGCGATCTCCTTGCTTGAACTTCTCAACTTCCTCGCCAACTGAATCGACCACCCCGCAGGCTTCATGACCCATAATGAATCCCTCATCAACGGTTGGAATCTCTCCAGAATAAAGATGCGAGTCGGAACCCGAGCAGACACTTGCGTATGTGACCTTGACGATGACGTCTTTTGCATGTGTGATTACCGGCTTGGGCTTTAGTTCACATGCAACTTTCTTGGACCCCTTCCACACGATCGCCTTCATCGTCTCTGTCGAACTCGTCTCCGGCTGTGTGGACTCTTGTGCCACTTCTTTCTTACCCAGATAATCGTCAGCGCATTTCGCTACAAAATTTGTCGCCATCAGTGGAGAAATCTGGAAATGAAGATTTCACGAGCGATTTTGAAGGCTTGGGAATGTCACAAATTCGTATATGGCACATGCAACGCGATCCAACTGTCACGAGAAAATATTTCGGAGAAAGGAATCGAGGACCAACCGCATGTCCGCATACAACCTGTCTCTATTACCGCTTTTCAAGGTCACTATTTGCTGAGACTAATCTCAACTACTCTGGCTCATGAGCGTATCCTCTGGCTATCCCGCTCGTCCCCGTTACAGCTGCGTGTGCCTGGCTCTTACCGATACGTGGATCCAAGCCTTGATACTCTTGTTTGGATAGATATTCGCCTAAAGACGCAAGATTAATTTTGATGTTATACTGAGTGTGGAGTTGTACCTGCTTGGCTCCGATATTTTTCCAGATCACCACGTTGACATCTCACGAGTGTTCCCTCCTCAGAGCTATCGATATCACACGAAGCCTGGAATGTATCGAGTGTACGTGGATTCGCTGTGTATGTGCCGGATATTAGAGAATAGAATGGCTCATCTGAGCTCTTCTCTACGGAAGCCCAAGCATCCACTGTAGGGAATAAGGGCAATACATCTCGAAAATCGCTTTTGTAGTTTGCATTCCACGATTCCATTCCATCAGACAACGCGATGATTAGCTCGTATGGCGTGATGATCGGCTTGTAGAATTCCTTGCTATCCAAAAGAGTATTTTGTCGGCAGGCAACGAGCACAAAGGCATCAATTCCGCTGAAATTTGCTAATTTGTGCACATTTACTTTGCCGACGACAAACAGATACGACTTCCGACCGCTCCTGCGTGTAATAAGTTTAGATGAGGGACGGTAAAGTGAATAATCGATAGAGTCTCTACCGGGTGATCAAGTCTCGAAGCTTTTTGACGATATCTTGATACTGGGTAACGCCCAATGTGCCCATGAGAACTCCAAAAATACGCGCTTCTTTGGCTTTTTGCATCAAGAAATACCTACAAGCGCAGTCACATCTGATGCCAAACGCGATGTAAACAACACCACGGACCTGCGCATCAATAATTTGTTGACTTTAACACCCTCTTCACGCAAGCTCTTTGCTTTGGGATCGTACGATATGCATGGAATTGCACTGAATCGCATGAGTATGCTTGTGAGATGCTGAGATTCTGATCCAATGTACAGAATCGCATAATTTTTCTGCTGTGTCGTGTCGTCCAAACAACAATCCTCCGGTAAGCTGATACTTTGACCGCCAATCCAAATGAGCTTTCCATCGATGACCTGCTCACCTCTTTCCGGCTGAGCTGGATCATAAAATCTTCTTGTTTGACCAGTAAGAACCGTCATACGAAGCGCCTGAACATTCTTCGACAGCCCACTAGAGATACTTTCTATCGCATGCGCGTAGAAAGGGTCATAGAGCAGCATTAATGTGTGAGCAATATCGCTTCCATCGCAAAGTGCTTCGACTTTATCTTCCAAATGCCTCGAAAAGCTTCTGATTGAGTGCTCCTTGTCGATCGGTTGATTTCCAAATACGAAGATAACGGGAAGCGATGATGTCGCACTGAGACAACTTCGACCGTAATGGATGACACAGTCGGCCTGTAAATGCGTTGCCGCTATTTCATCCACACAGCAGCTGCCGTACGAGGTATCTCCCAATACAAACACGCGATCAAACGCGTACTCCACCGCTCGTAAACGCTCCTGTAGCAACGTATTGAGCCATCACGCAGAACGGACTGTATAGCGTACCTGAAGCAATCGCTGTATCTGTACTGCATCTCGCAGTAATGAATCGGGAAGTTGAAGAGCGATTTTCTTATAATTGTGACTTTTGATGATATCAATGCAGCGATTTCTATCATAAAATGAATCGATCGATGAGTCATCGTCGCGTGTTCCGTCGCTTTTTTCGATTTGAATTCGTTTCACAGCAACAATGTCATCGCTTTCGAAGGCCAATGACACATGACTCATAGCAGTTGTATTGGGCAAAATCAAAGATTTTCTGCCCAATCTCTACGAGCGATACGCAATGATTCGGCTTCGAGCTAAACAAGAAGAGAAGAAACTGGAGCAAGAAGCTCTCACAGATAAAGCAGTATCGGAAGGAGAAACTACAGAAAAAGATGCGAAATCAAAGGCAGTCAGAATTTTAGGAGTAGGTCGAGGGAAACGCATTGGAGGAAGCAAGGAGAAGAAGCGTACACCAGGCGAAATTCGGATCCAAAAAGGTTTTAATTTATTCGCTTTTCAAAGGAACAAACGATTTAGGGGAATGTGTGCGCACAGATATTGCAGAATTGGATGGCGGAGAAGCAGCAACGGTGACATTTCCCGACTCGAACGACTTGACAGTCTTCAACGTCAAGGTATCTGGTCTCTTGTAATGATGAGCGATACCACAATGTAATGCGTGTTATCGTGTCAAGATCAAAGTCGATAGTGGGCATTGGAAAGGCGCTTCATACAACTTTAGCTTTCGTATTCCACCAGTGCGTTGTGCGAGCTGATATTCAATGAAGAGAGTCTCACGCTCGTACTTTGCAGATGTATCCTCATGAGCCTCCAAAAGTCCGGTGTCATACAAAGGTAAGTACGCTGAAAGCACACGTTTGTATCTGATATTTTGTATAGATATACCATCCAAACATCGATTTAGACGGAAGCGTTTGTCTCAATATTCTACGGGAAGACTGGAAACCCGTCTTGGACATCAACTCCGTCATTTATGGATTGATCTATTTATTCTATGAACCGAATTCGGACGATCCACTGAATAGAGGTACGCCGTACCCTCGTACCATCTACAACGACGTGACTAAGCCAATCATCTACAGGAGCAGCAGATCTATTTCGTGGTAATCCAAGCGAATTTGCTAGAATCGTCAAGCGAACATTGCGAGGATACAGCGTACAAGGAATCGATTTCGAACGTTTTATATCTTAACTGAAATATCACGAGCTTTTATTGAAGCCTTCATAGTAATCGACTTGAACTCAGATCTGATCGTCGATAAAAAATAAAATCACGACACATGAGAGCACGACAAAGCCTCTAGCAGATGCCACCGGTACGAGCGTTGGAATGCTGGTGGGCCAAGTTGGAACGGATGGAATGGGCTAGATCCCGGAACCGATCAGAGGCACCACCGGAGGTCTTCAACGCTGCAGAAACAAGAACGTGATGCTTTTCCAATTGTTCGATTGCGTGCATAATGTCGGTCACCAGCATATTTGCCATATGATACGCGAAATTCTGCTTGACCACAACACGCATGATGGTAAGTCCTTGCGCGCCTTTGGAGCATTTATACGCAGGAACGATCCACCCACGGCTTCTCACCTTATCTTGAATGTCAAAGCAGGTGTATCGCTTGGAATCGATCAGACAGAATGCGACCAGAGGCATGTGCTGCTTGTCCACGATGCGAAAGTGACCGGTAGCAACAAGTGCACTTCGTAGATACGCTGCGGTATCCATAGAAGCCTGCATGATAAGACGATACCCATGAAATCCGAATCGCAAAATGTTGTAATACTGCGCGATCACATTCCCGGCGCCTTTGGAGAAATTGAGAGTGAATGAGGATTGATCACCACCCAAATAATTGACGTGAAAGACAAGATCCGCAGGAAGATCTTCAGGTTCACGCCATAAAGCCCATCCGATACCGGCGTAGACAAGCCCAAATTTATGTCCACTGACATTGATTGATTTGACATTGGGAAGACGAAAGTCCCACTCGAGTTCGGGATTGAGAAATGGGGCAATGAAGCCTCCACTTGCTGCATCCACATGAATAGGGATTTCCCACCCATGCTCTTGATTCACTTTGATCAGAGCGTCGTGAATCTCTTTTACATTTTCATACTCGCCGTTGAATGTGCTCCCCAATATCGCACAAACACCAATTGTATTCTCGTCCACTAATGCCACAGCGCGCTCTGCAGTGAGCACGAGACAATCTTCCGATACGTCCGCTATAGGAATGATCAACGTCAACGTATGTCATGTAATGGATACAAGCACAAACCTTCTCGAGCTTCAATCTCGAAATACTTGCACATTTTGTGCCAACATACCTTGGAGACACACATAAGCTGATGTCACGATGCAATCGGTTATCCATCATACCTGGACGTTCGATCCCATCACAATATTTGGCTTCTCATACGACAACCCTGCAGCTATTCGACGGTCTTTCCATCGACGTTTCAGCGCCAATCCAGCCAGCATAATTGCTTCTGAAGACCCAACACAACCAGTTCCTGTGCCTCGATCTCCAGGACTCAAAGGCGCATGATATAGATTCGAAAGGATCGTCACGCATCGATTATGGATCTCAGCTGTCTGTGGATACTCATCCAAATCAATAAAGTTCTTACGAAGCCCTTCCACCATCAAGTCTTCTGCCTCTGGTTCCATATAAGTCGTCACAAATGTGGCCAACTGAGACCCAAAGAAAGTGAGAAGCGCGTTTTGGAGAAATATTGGTCGTACATTCATTTTTGGATTTCCATCCAACGCCAGTTCGTCTCGGATTATCTGATGAGCAACTCGAGCTGGCACCGTATTTCTAGGGAATTCGCTGGTTGGAAGCTCTGCTGAAAGCAGCGGGTGGCCATACAAAGGCGCTGTTGCATCACTCAGACGACAAGAAGTATCCTCATCGTCTTGTTTAGACAAATTGTGTCGGAAGCTGTCGGAAGAAAGCTGCATCGGTTCAAGGAACCTTCAATAATGAAGCTTTTGGATCTTTCTGTGAAAGTACTGAAAGAGTGTATACCACGCTATTTCGAGACGAATGTCGCTGCTTCGTTTTGATGGAAAAGTTGCAATTATTACGGGTGCTGGCGCTGGTTTAGGGCGTGCATACGCTTTATTGTTAGCATCTAGAGGTGCAAATGTGTAAGAAGTAAAGCATCTTGCTGACTATATATCTTTTTGCACTGAATTGCGCTCGGTACTCGTAGCATTGTCAATGATATCAGCCGATCCGATAGAGGAACAGCAGCAGACGATGTGGTCAAAGAGATCAGAGACAAGGGTACGCAATATCATACGGGCAGCGCGATTAACGCGTAAATCGCTCTGATATGATTTCAGGCGGAAATGCGGTCGCGGATTATAACTCCGTCGTAGATGGGGAAAATGTGGTCGCAACAGCTTTGAAGCATTACAACAAAATCGACATTGTGGTCAATAATGCGGGGATACTGCGCGATCAGAGCTTTGCCAAAATGAAAAAAGTTCAGTGGAATGCGGTTCTTGACGTTCATTTGAAAGGAAGTACGCTGCCCAGTGATCGCTTTACACACTTCTAATCACTTTCGACAGCGTTCGCGGTGACTTTTGCGGCTTGGCCTCATATGCGTCAGCAAAACTATGGTCGGATTGTGCTCATAACATCAACAACTGGACTGTATGGGCGATTCGGACAAGGCAATTATGCAGCGGCAAAGTCGGGAATGATTGGATTTGGAAAGACTCTTGCAAAGGAAGGTGCTAGTCGAAATATCAAAGTGAATATGGTCGCACCAACGGCGGGTTCTGCGATGACAAAGAATCTGATGCCGCCAGAGATGTTCGATCAGCTCAAACCAGAAAGTGTAGCGCCAATGATCGCGTATCTCTGTCACGAAGATGTGGCATCATCTGGGCGGGTTTTTGAGAGTTTTGGAGGGCAGATGAGCGAGGTGAAATGGACACGCTCCAAGGGACATTGCATTGATGCTTCTCGATCTACTGCGATTGAAGACGTACGAGATCATTGGTCTCGAATCACTGATTTTGAGGATGCAATAGACCCCGAAAAGGAAGAATTAAGAGCAAAAGATTTGATGGAGAAAATCAAATCGAAACTCTGATTGCCAAGTGTCCAATAAAACAGCGATACTTTGAGCCTCCACTTCGATCTGATCATTCTGAAAACTCTACATCTTCCTTATGATGCTGAGAGCTGCACAATCTGCTTCCACAAAAGACGCATTTGTAGCCCCAAAGCTGTTGCAAATAAATTAATCAATACCACGGGTCGAAACACAGGATTCTTGACTAATTCCGCGTGTTTGATGAAAAATAAAAGCATCAGCAGGAAGATGGTATGCAGCCAAATCTTTTTCAAACTTGACCAAAATGCACTCCACAAGAATACTGAGGTCGTTCGTGTCGCATTACTATTCTGAGTAGGACGACGTAATGCATTTGCAACGTGGATGACAATCAGCGCGGTCACGATGAGCAATGTGTTGATATAGAGCCAAAATACAAACGCGTACATCGGCTCCATTCTTGAGGGAACCAGAAAAATGGCAAGTAGACAGATAATACCGACCAAGCTCATACTCGATACGGGTGGCGCAATGGAGATGAAACTGAGGAGATTGCAGGAAACGCGACATATTATCTGGATCATCCACGCATTAGAGAGATCTGTGGTTGCTGCTACGTTCGACCCTTTTCGTTTGGGTTTTCCAGACGAAAGTTCACTCGAAGTTGTAAACACTTTGAGGCATACTTTCACGTAAAAGTACCAAATCAAGCCAAATATGATGCTGGCTGACACAAATTGCGTTGCGAATTCCTGGAAATGATTCTCTTGGAGACGTGCTCGGTGCGTCTGCCAATGCCAAAACACCGAGAAATAGACATATGGTAACCAGAACCCAGGTCGGACAAGCAAGCCACCATACTTGAAGCTTAGTAATGGACCCGGAATTCCGCCGCTGTCACCAAGGAGCTGATATGGTGTATCCGTATGCGGCTCGATATCTGCCGGGATGGTCACATTGATATTCGGTCTGCATTTGTAGAGGTCCCAATTCAAGCGCTCATAGTACACCATATGATTAATGCTATAGTAAAATGGAAGTCGATACAATAATGGTTGTGTGTCTCTATCGATCACGTCCTCTTCCATCCGCTCGACATCATTTTCATCGTTCGCCAATTGATCTTTCACTCCATAAAACAATTGACTCCCTTCAAACGCTTCGAAAAGCCCAGGAATAAATCCTTGCGTGATCCCAATATAATTGTACGATCTACCTGAAATCATAAAGCTATCAATTACATCAGCATACAGATTTCGAACGGGAAGACTGTCCGGTGAGATCACCAGTAATGAGTTTGCGTACACAACAGCTTGACCATTATCCACCGCACAGAAATCGTGGCAATCAAAGACTTCGTCCATGTTTTGTATCACCAAATTCTCAGGATCCAAATACACGATTCGTTTCATTTGGTTCAAAATCGGGTCATCCCAAATGACCAATTTATTACGCATATGCATCAAATGAGCTCTCTGATCTATCAGCAAAGTGTCACGAAACACATTGGGGATATCCACTTGAATGATCTCAATGTCGCCATCGCGTCGGAACAATTTCTCGGTTTTCTGACGCAAACCATCCTCAGGCACAAGCACAAATTTGCGATATCTGGTGCTGGAATCCTTGATGGACCGCATGAGAACTCGAACAGACAGCAAAAGATCGTCGCTATCTCTACCATAATCATAAAAAATGGTCGCAAATGCGCCTTCATTTGGGAGGACAAGGAGCTTGTTTTCCTCCAAAAGCTGTTGTGGAGACTTTCCCGATGCCTCAGGTACCTCCTGAGCGTACGCAAGGAACACAGCGGACGCTATAACGTGCACAATAGCGACGCACGTGAGCGCATTCGGCTTCATCGTGCGATGTATAATGATAGAAAGCGCCCTACATTAAAGTGTCACTTTATTGAGGTATTACCGACAAACTACGCTAAGACTAAATTTCGCAGCTTCAAATGCTCATTTTGAAGCAGCTCTTCCAGCTCCAAGACATTCGCATGCGCATTTAATTCATAAATAGCTTCGAACGAATGCTGGTTCACTTCGAGCGTATCTTTCCAGGCTTTTCCGCCACACACTTCTAAATTCGATTGCATAACTACTTTTTCTCCGCTCGGTAAGAGAACTCCGACCAAAACAGTTCCTTCCGATAAAATCAAGCCCTCTGCTTCAGCGCTTGTGACGTTGTACACAACACAACGACGAGCTTGGATAGAGTGTGCGGTGACATTGATCAAAATGGACCCTTCGGCGTTCACTTCTCGGGCAACAACGGTGCTCAAGACGCTATTTTTGATGACACCGGAAGAGATTTGGCAATTCAGTATTGCAGAGTGATCGATTTCCGTGCGTAATCCGAGCTGACTCTGCTCAATGCACTCATTGATTCCCAAGAAAGACCGTAGGCAATCGGCTTCCACGCCAATTTTGGTAACAAGACAGTTGTTCTTCAGATACAGCTTGAGCTGTCCATAATCCCACCAGTACACATCACTACCGACATCGACACATCCAAAAAGACCATAATCTTTCCTACTTGTTGTTTTCTTGAACTCATTCAGCATCTTCTCAATACGAGCATAATGAGACTTTGACTCATCGACATCCATCCCTTTCTGACGCATGACCTCCACATACGCCGAAAGTGTTAATGTAATTGGCATCCAAAAATGCGGATCGCTGTCCAAGTTTCCATTTTTCGAGCGTAATTCCGGTTCGAATTCATTGAGGAGTGCAAACAACATATCGGCATCAACACTAAAGGAGCCAAGAGATGTTCCAACAGATCTCAACTCACCCAACGAAGAAAGAAGTCGTGTAGCGGTATCATACGTGACCTTGTCGACTTGAGCTGCTTGACACTTTTGATTCACAGCGATCAGACCATACTTGTCGAGTCCCCTCTCCTTCCATTCTCTCTCCGTCGGCATGGGTGCCAATGCTGCAAGGATGTCAATATGGTGTTTTGGTGTGTACTTCACAGAAGCAGACGGAATGAAGACTTGATCTCCCCAGAACACAGACAATCGTCCATATCGACTAGCTCCATAGACACCGGTTTGCTTGATCACAGCTTCCAATATGGTCATCGGTAGCATGTGGGATCCAACTTTCACCATGGCAGGAAGCTTGACGCCAGATTTGTTGTTATTCTCACTTCCGGGCAATGGTGCCAATCGCGTTCCCTTCCCTGCGGTATGATATAAAGCAACACTGACACTTCCTTGCGCCAAAAGTTGAGATATATCCACATCGTATAGCTCACGACCAGCAATGACTGCCTTGGTATACGCGTATAGCGTTCCTAATCCATTTCCTGCTGCGCCATTCCAATCTTCGTGCACAGCAATAACGCGAGATAGCAAAGGCGATATGGATCCCCGCGTTGCCATAAGACGATGCTGCCAGTACGTCGCCTGGTACGGAGTGGATGTGCATACGATAATGAAATCGTATCCGTCCAATTTGTTGATTTCCTCAATGTTGCGCTGATGCACCGACGATTTCATCGCACACATTGGTCTCAAAAGCAATAGTGAAAAAAGGTATTTTTTCGGTAGAAATGAGAAGTCGTAAATGCGACTCTTTATTCGGTCTTTTGATTGCAATGTTATTGTCGTATGAGAATGACAAAATGGGATCGAAAGCGGAAACTGTGTCTCTACCTTGCTCGAATAAGATTAGAGAGTTTTGCAAGCAATCGACTTTCCAAAAAGGCGGAAAGGCATTTGCTCTGATGACATCTGATACCCTAAGACCTCAGACACTCTTATCGCTGAAATGAAAAAAAGCGTAAGCTTCTGGCTCTATAGAAAGGCTGCCTCTCACGACAGGGCTCAAACGCTGTAATACACGAATCAACAGATCATTCAAGAACGAGTCTGTTGCAAATGCCAGTCGTTGAGACCAGCGGCCGAGTCAGAAACAATTACTTCGACGGAAGAGAATGTTTATTTCATATGGAAAATTGTATTGGTAGCCAAAATGTCACAATGATGCAGTAGTGTGTTACGGCTGAACAGATCGATGCCGAAGATTGGAGGATTGTGAGGATGAACTCGCTGCTGGGTCAGAGGTTTGATTCTGCTCTTTTTCAAGCCACTGGCGGCTCACAAGCTTTCCCAATGTGTCTCCAGCTGAAATTCCATCCGCAGCTTCGCGAAGCATACCGTTCAACACGTGTCTTCCATAACTTTCTGTAGGTATTGGCGCACTATCTCCGAATCCGATCGCCAGCGTCAAATGCAACTGCGGAAGACTCAGTACAACTTCCCGCTCATCGATGGAAATGACGCGAGCACCCAGTGCCAGGTCTTCCGTGACACTTCCATAGTACAAGGCAAGCTGTCGCGCACCATCGAAACATTCTTCATTGATGTAGTTGATCAGATTGAGCCGAGCATCTGCATCCAGATATGCTAGATACCGAATGGAATCGTCACTGCTGTAGAGCGATAACAATGTAAACACATTCACCATTTGCAACACCATCGAGCTTGTTGATGTCGCAGGAAACGTGTTGAATGCGTACTCGGTCATGAGCAACACTTTGACCTTGAATATCAGAGGAATATTGGCTTTCCAGACAAGATATGGTAACGATAGATAGTACCACGCGTAGAATTGGTAGTGCATCGTGCGTGCAAAGCAGATTCCGATATAGTTGCTTATGAATAGAGTGGTCACAATGACCTCGGACTGGATGGGGAAGGGCTCATACAGCTTCCATGGACGATGCATGACGGCTTTGAATGTGCCCAAAATGTTGAAATGCTTGTCGATGAACAATAGTAAGAAAAGTATATGACCACCCAACAGGCCAACTGCGAGGTATTTTGACAGGAAAACGTCTTCGGGTAAAAACTTCCAATTGACTGTCCATTTGTACATGAATACACGATCGAATTCAAATGCTTTGGAGAGGTAGCTGTATGCGTTGTGACGGAGGAATGGAAGTGCCAGTGCAACCTACACATCAATTGAGCATAGACTCATCCAGTATTTTGCATCAAGACTTGCCTGGATGATACCACACATTGTTATGTATCTCAGCGTGCGTACATATCCACAAGACTGCAGCAAGAGGAAGAATAGTGCTGGTGCGAACAAAAGGCAATTCATTTTCACAGACACCGCACAGCTGAACAAACAGCATCCAATTCGCCATCTCTGTCGAACGAATTGGTATATTGCAATGTACAGCAGCATCATAGCGACCCCATCATTGAATAACCGAAGAAGATAGATGGAATGTAAACGTTTTGAAAGACAAAGAAGAATGAGTCCCCAAGGTGGAAGAACTCGGGCTCGGTAATAGGTAGCCATTACAGCGGCCATTGTGCTTAAGTAAAAGCCCAAAAAGATCAATTGAGCTGACACAAAAGCACTCAATCAGTGACACACGCAAGCTGACACCATTCCTACCTCGATATATGTTCTCGCCATTTTCAGTGAGAGAATGGAGCAATGAGAAGATGTATAGGAACCCTGCCGGATACACCAATGGCCCCGTACTTCCGCGTATATTGCTGTAATCACGTTCGCCTGCTTTAAACATTGCTACTTGCTGCATGTACGCTTTCCAGTCGATCTCAGTGTCTACCATACGTCAGCAAGGGAAGGATCAGTATCGAAAGCAGCTTGGATTGGTGACAAATGTACATGAAACACGCTGGATGATCAAATATCCCAAAATCGCTTCGAGGAAGAGAAGGGATACGGCCAGGAATGGATAGTAACGATAACTCCACATGAAATCGTACAAAAATGCAAGGATTTTGCTCTGCTGAGCTCGTGTTTTCACATCTTTATCAATTCGTGTGCTTCGTTTTGCATCGCTTTTGAGGCTCGGCATCGTGGATGAGTACTGGACGGTGATTGGCTTTTATGATGAAGGGGTGAATGGATTGGCTGTTAATGTCGTAGCAAAATGACATTCTATGTCGTTATTGTCAGTAACTACGTCAAGAACGAATATGACTGAAATGTCACAAAAGGCCATACAATGAACACTTCCGATCGCCATGAAGTCATGAAAAGTGCGTTGCATTCTCCTTCAGCACGCGAGACACTGACACCCATTCCCTTTACATAGCTGTCTATGAATTATCGCAACTGCTAAACACAGGATTGGATCGTGACACACTCGCTATACTGATGACACTCATCCAAAAAGGAGTCAATCCCGAAGCGCTCGCCGCTGTTGTCAAAGATCTGCGCAAAGAAGCAAGAGCGGGAGCTACAAATGAATCTAAAAGAAGTTCGAATTGGGCAGTCACGTCACACACGTCAGAAGAATCGATACAACAAGGAAACAAATCGGTGAGTTTCTACATTATGGATTACTGTTCCGTTTGATGAGTAACTATTCAGTGATTGCCAACTAGAAGAAACAGCGCTCGGAATACTCTCAATGAGACGTATCCATGTTACCAAGACCATACATTTGCACTCGAGACATACAGCATCAGTGAGCAGCATCTCGCTTTGAATTCTGGAACCAGCAATGGTCCGAAATGCATCAAGTACTACCGTGTTTGTAATCCCAATAATGTATTTATTGCAGCAATTGTATCCGATGAAACCATCTACAGCTCTCCATACTTTCGCAAGTCAGAAATCGAGGATATCCAAAACTCTTTACCTAATAAGATCTAAATACTACGGCATTCCTGCCGTTTGTCTGAATGCACAGCGCTTGGTCCTTCTTTTATCCAAATTCGACATCGCATCCACAAGTGCACCAGTTATTTCCGCAACCCCTTGAGCATCTTTTGACGTCGATTTGTCGAGAGTTTGTTTTGCACGAGAAAAGGTGCCTGGATATTTGTCAGCTTCTCTTCCTCAGTGTTTGGACTGCTTGAAGTGTGGCTGACAGAGCTGCTGCTGAATGTGTTACCCGATTTCGATACGGATGTCGAGCTGGCAGCAAAACCACCACTGAATGTGGAAACAAAGTTTGGAGCTCGATTTTGCTGCTTCCACGACGTTCCGTCCTCGGATAATGGCTTCCTTGGAGGTGTCTCTAATACGGGTCGCTGCTGTTTACGATTTCCAGCAAGATTGGATGACGATGCACATCGATGTGCGGATCCTCGAGCTTCAAAACGCAAGTTGAGCGGCTTTGGCATGTTTCGAAGCAATGTCATCACTTCATCAAACGTTTTATCTTGTTCATGCACACTTCGACCATCCACAGAAATGAGTGCATCGCCACTTACAGTTGCCGGTAAATGAGACGCACAGCCCGTTCCGGTCACACGGGTGATATATGGGTACTGTGACGTGGAATCTGCGCTTCTCAATGATAGTCCAAGCGGTAATCCATCTTGCCAAACGAGGTTGTAGTATCGCTTGGAAGAATCATTTCGATTTGGTGGCACAGAGTTTGGGGAAATGTTTTGTGAGGCGTCTGAATGTCGCTCGGATAACGAGTTCTTGGATGAAGTCGATGAGATGCAAGACGCAGAGAGGTTACTGCGATTGGAATGGACAAAGTGAAGTGTTACTGGTCTCGGTACCGTTTTCAGCTGAGAAACGATCTCTGGAAATTCCCAAGAACGCACATCCATCTCATTGATATGTGTCAACTCATCACCCAAGCATTTGTTTGTCAAGTGAGCAGCAGCACCCTGAGACGCAATTCGCTTGATATACGCTCTTGAAGTGTGCGGAATGGCATCAATTGTCAGACCCAAAGAGCCTGACCCCCAAAGTATGCTGTAGACTTCTTTGTTGGCTTCTTTCCCTCCAGATGACAACGGTGTTCTATCCACTTCTATAGCAGTGTCGGATGTGGAGTAATGTCTCTGCATTGTCTTGGAGCTTTTCTTATAGTTTGGCGATCGATCCTGTTGCGATTTTGCTGCGTCGTTCGAATTGACCGCCAAACAATCTCTCATATTCTGAGCTAATATCTCTGTACTCGGTCGAATTGCATCTTCTTCCGTTGCTGTACGGAATCGAAGGACGACGGGCTTTGAGGTCGACTTCAAGTATGCAACAATATCCTCGAAAGGCATCGATTCGGTGTACGTCTCATTCATGGACACGAGAAAATCTCCAACTTGAGCTTGTTCGATGCCTTTGGATGTCCCCGTTCCAGTCACTTTCTTAATCACTGGCAAATCGTGCTGCGTCAAGCCAGGTATGATGGTCAAGCCTAATGGTCCTTGATCCCATCGGACAGTGTAGTGCGATGGATGTGTTGTGCCTGAACAAGACGATACTTTTCTTTCTGAAAGGCGTTTCTTAGAAGTACTTGATGGTTTCTCCGGTTCTTCGACGTCATTTGTATTGTTTAACGGTCCTCCTTTGCCTCGAAATCTCAATTGTGCGGGTAATTGGACCTTTTTCAATATCGACATGGACAAAGAGCACCCCAGCTGAATTGTGTCAATGTTATTGATGGCGACGAGAACATCACCAATTGCGATGTTTTGCTTCACAGCCACTGATCCTGCTTTCTTTGTCAATCTGTTGACAATCGGTACTTTGTCGCTGGTGCAGTCATCCTTCAATGTCACTCCAAGCGGCCCATTTGACCATGTCACGCTGTAATCCTGCACGGTGCCATTATGTGGATTGCTTGCTCGGAACTTGAGCACCAAAGGCGATGCGAATGCCGCAAAAACATCATCTAAATCATCTTCCGAGCGAACTGTAGAATCAATAGGTCGACCATTCACAAATAACAAGTGATCACCGGCTACGATGTGATTAAAAGAGCTATCGGCGTCGATCTTTACAATCTTGTTCCAGATACCGCTATCAGAATCGGAATCAAAGGTGACATCAGGTAAGAAACTATGCTTCCATACAACAACACGTAATGCCTCAAATGCTGCGCATGCGTTATTCCAAGTGGGTGATTTGGAAGGTCGAGGGACTGCAGAAATTCCTTCTTTTCCGCTTGTACGTGATTCTGATCGGGTGAGACTTCCATGCGATACTTTAGGAGCGAACGCTTCCACTTCTTCTGTGTCTGCATTTGTTTTATCCGAGTTGGGTTTCTGGACAATATCGGAGCTGACCAGTGTTTCTAGTGATACGCCATTCTTTTTAGCCATTGCGACAAGTGTTGTTGCATTCTTCATTTCTCGCTGAATGCGTTCCCGCATGTCAATAATGATGCGATTCATTTCTTCATCTCTCCAATTTGCTTTCTCCTCCTTCATTCGTTGCTCAATAGCAGTAGCGATACGACTCTCCTCTTGCTTCCTCAGTCGACGCAGAATCTTTTCTTCAATTCTCCGTTCTGCTTCGGCATCTACACCGATGACTCTCTGCACGACAAACCACAAATCACAAATCACAAACCAGATATCAGCCTCCAACAACTCGATTCCTAGTAGGATACACGCGCTTACCCCATCTCCAGCATCTCGAGCATGATTGGCATTGGATTCCTGAGTTGGCTTTCGACTATTACTTTTTCCTTTCTTCTTCTTGGCCTTATCATTCTTCTTCACTTCCTCATGCGCCTTCTCCACCTCAACTTCCTCCTCAGAGCCTGTTTCATACTCCTCCGAATCTGAAATCTCATCCTCATCGCTTGAGCCTGATCCAGCTACAAAGTGCGTATGAGTCTCCACATTGATCTTTCATAATACAAATCCTCACAGTCGGAGTCATTAAACTTGGAGCATCTGAGATTCCGACACCGTAAACGATGCGCTGACGCGTGATGCATCATGCATTCCTATCAGATGCAAATACATTTATAGTATAGCTATATCGCGAAAGATGCTGATGCAATTCTTACTCTTGAGCAGTAAAACACTTCTCCACAGCCACTCATGCAAGGAAGTCTGGCCCCATCTGCACCACAATTCCCACAAGGTTCAATATTCTGCAACGCAAGCAGTAAATTATCATCGTCGTCGTCAAAACTATGGCGTGGCATTCTTCAATGGCTTCTCCGCTACGAATACGAGAATCATAAATATGTAAGTGTCAGAGAGATAATTTCCATCACAATGTATCCTCTCGACAAGATAATGTCGAATCAGATACTCACGGACCTTTTCACCGCCTTTGTACTAGCGAGTGGTTACGCACTACGAAATTGGCAATTCAACGCTGATTTGCTGGCGAGAGACACCTCTCTTAAAATAAAGTGACAAAGTTGAAAGCACACAGGAAATGTCCAGATCGATCGCGTTGTGTACTGAACACGAATCGACTCTTTTGCTGCGCTCGCGGACGTCAGTATATAGAGTCGGCGTATTGAGTCCCCTTATGGCGACATTGTACCGGTTTTCACTCTTTGATGTGGTGCACACCAACGCATGACAAGAAGAATTTTATTTTTTATTAGTTATATGGATGTCGGGAATCCTGTGCCGAATAAACCTCCTTCATCGTCACTTTCCTCGAAGCTTTCTTCGTCGCTGTAGTCAATTCCAAAGATGGGAATCGGTGGATCGCAGATATATGCGGCCGAACAGTTCTTTAAAGGACTTTGAGCCTCCACTCTGTGTGCCTCTATGGCGCTGCTTGGGCTCTCCTCTGTTCCAGCTGACTCTTGCATATCTTCGATCTTATCTGTCTTGGAGTATGTGGATATGTGTTGTGGTGATTGTGCAGTATCATTTCCAAAAAGAATGGATGCGTTGTGGGGGCTTTCTGGTGAGAAGCTTGGGGATAATGGGGAAGGAACTGATGGCTTCTTATCTTCCTTTTCTGGCTCCATGTTTGAGTATCCAAATAGTGAAGATGCCCCTGCGTCGTCATCATCTTCACTCCAATCACTTTCGCTTGATGGTTCATTCCTTTTGGGAAGAGCAAACTGTACTGGCTCTTTCGGTGATTGAATTGAAGGAGCGGATTGTTCTTGAGGAATCTGGTCTGACTGAGTAGTTATCGGTAAAAGTTCATTGCGTTCTCCAATCCTTTCAGATACCGCTTCATTGCGAGGATTTGATAAGTCATAGCCAAATAGATTTGATGATGACATCTCTGCATAATCATTTCCGAGTTTGTTGGGCGATATCGCGCTCTTTGTAGCATCTCGTGATTCCAAAGCATCAGACTTCGGAGAGAATTTGTTTAACTGATCCGCTGTAGCACTTTCTCCATATCCACTGGTTGATTCTTGAATCATATCATCGGGTGACGCAGCACACACAACAACCTTACCGGTCTCCGTATCCAAAATTTCTCGATCGGGCATTGAATCATTGCTTGGAATACTGAGACCCTATCGTGAACCATGTGAGAACGATTCCTTGGCCGAACGCGGGTGAGTACGTACAGGTAAGGCAATCGGCGCAGCTGTTCTTGAGGTCGGAGCTCGACGCTTTGGCCCAACAGCTCTAGTAAGCATATCCTACAACTCTAATGAGACGTTGATGCAAGAAACGGAGAGTGCCTGTCGTACATGTGTCATATCATCGGCTGTGTTACTTGCTGAATCTGCTTCTTCTCTGCTCTCGCTACTTGCATGAGCGAAACCTGGAATTCTCACACCCATTTTCGCTAAACCAGGCATCGGAATCGCAGAGCCCATTCCTGGCATCGCAATTCCCATGGCATGTGTTCGACCATACTCTTCCCCTGTTGTCATGATACTTTCCCCACCTCCAAATTTACGAGGAGGAGCCGCTCTAAAGCGCATCCATTAGAAAATATCATCAACATACGAGAGAGAATACAAATACCCTGGACGGAATTGATTGATTGCGATCCCCGCGAGGTTTTGTTTCAGCTGTTGCACTTTACTCCCATCTCGCGAGCTTTTCTGTATCAAAGGAGCGGTACTGCGAACTGCTTGTTCCTTCGTATGTGATGGAGTTGTCGATAAGTCGCTATGCTTGTTGATGTCTGCTGTTTGTAGCGTTTTGGAAGGTAAGTATGACGGCAACTCGGAAGAGCTCTTTCCCGGAATGGAAGGCATTGTTTCAGAGGGAGTTTCCCCACGATCAGAAGAAGAAGAGAAAGCGGATGAGCCATCTTTGGCACGACGGCGTGCTAGAATCGCGGCTAATTCGCTTGTTGCCATTATATTCAGAGTATCTGTCTAACAAGAAACACCGCTAAATGCGTCCATAAAAGCAACGAAATGGGATGCGCAAAGTATAGTAAAGTCGTTCATTAATTATCACAGTTTAGTATGAACAGTCTCTTTCTGAATACAAGTTCCTGATTGAAGGATTCTGGAAAGAATTTCTTAGTCGACCGATTCGTGTTCTGCTTTTTAGGCATTAAATTGGAGCAAACGGCAATGATGATTGATTCTGGAGCCTCACACGTACTTGATGATGTCTCTCAGAAACGCATACAGTCAAATCTTTTCTATGTGCCTTGTGGAGCGCTCAAAGCAATCACTAACATTGAGCGAGTACTTATTCGAGCATTTGCATTTATAATGTATCGAATTGCTGAAAAGCAGGCACAGTGCTGTGTGAAAAAAATCCAACAATACTATGAAAATCTTCATCGGCAATTGTCTCCGTCCAAAGCGGCAGACTCACTGGAGCGTGTCAGAAATTCATTTGTAGCTTTATCCGATCAGCAATTTACCAAATTTTGGATCGCGCTCATGGATAAAAGTATGGAAGAGGGACAATGGATAGGGTACTCACAACTCGAAACATCAACAGACAAAGTGGAGGCGACACATGATGCAAGCATTGTGAAGCGCACATACAAACAATTCATTCGTGTGATCAACCGCATTCTTCCAGGATGTCGCTCAAAAAGTCATATTCAAAGTCGAATGTGCGTTACACAAACACCATTGACATCTCCAGATGATCGTTTTGAATTCATTGATATGATGCATCAGCTTGGCGTTTATGTTGCAGATCAAAGTCAGATACATGAACCGAATGAGGATGTAGAGATGGGATGGGCTGTTGAATATCTAGAGCAAGAGTCTTCGTGTTTACCTGAAGCAATGACACAAAAAATGCGTCAAATGATGCACTCATCGATCCCTTTGAATTTATTCCGTGTCGCTGTAGACTATAATTGCACAGGGGATGATGATGCGACTCTGGAAATGTTAGGATCCGTCACACCCGATTCTCTTCCGCCTACTCCGATCACACGTGCGCTACAAGCAAAAAGAATGAATCGATACACAGTGTCGGTGTTAGATCACGCGAATTTAGCATTACGGATGATGCAAGAAAATTGATTTGATTACTCGACTACATTCTCCATTTATCTCTGCACCAGAAGCAAGCCGAATGTATGGTGGAGACACGAAGCAAGGAATCGCTTAGTGGGTCTTCTGATGGTCTTCAAGTGGTGATTTCCATAAAACAGCAACGACTAGGAGCATAGCACCAACAAACGTGACTGAGAATGTGACAACACTAACGAATTCTTCATCAGGAAGATATCCCACAGGCACAGAAAGTTGTATAGACTCGAGTTTCGATTGAAGTGCTACTCGGAACCACGGAAGCGATTGTGAATGATCTTCCTCGCCAGATGCTGAATTCTGTTCAACAAGTAAAGGGGTGGTAGAGAAGGAGGTCGTTTCGGCAATCGCATTGTGGGGTTGAGATGTAAGCGGCAAACATGAAATAAAAATGTCTGGAGGAAAGATTGTAGCGTCGCGATATGGAAGATCCAATGACGGAGTTTGGTACCGCATGTGTATCGGAAATTGAAAATCAAAATATTTCGTTTCGGCCGTTGGGGTTCTGCTTTTGTCTCATGTTAGCTCTATAAGCCCATGTCGTGATGCAATGCACTTACATTGGAAACGTCAACGATACAAACTGTGGAGCCGAAACTGATGCCGGGCGCTCAATATCGATATACCTGGAGAATGCATGGAATATTAGCTTCCCAAATCGTTCAAGTCGCTACGGTGGATATCATTGCATAAAGCATGTCAATAATGAAGTAGCATAGACTCTATGTACCCGCAACTCGTCCAGATCCAGGTACATGTCATTGGAGATGGGGACGAATAACCGAACCGACCAATTCGAATGAATTTCGCAACGATATTTGGAGATTGTTTTTGCTACGTTAGCCAACTGGAGTCTTATCCGATATTCTTGGTGGAAGCCTAATGCGATACCGGAATCCACTCAGCAGTCTAAGACCCAATACGATTCAAATTACCTTGGCCGACAAGTGATACTTTAGCAATTGCCGAAAAAGTAGGAATCCTTCCCGCGATCGGTTGTAACTGACCGCGAGATATGATCGGACTCGCTGGCGACACCATCGCAGGGATGATATTTCGATATAACACTATTGGATACAAATTCGATAAGATATCGGATCCAACGATGATGATATCTGTGAATCCTACATGGGTCGAGACGAAGCACCACTCGAACAAGACCTACTTGGATCAAATGTTTGCAAAGACTGATAGTTTTGTCCGACTTGCTCCATGCATGAACCATATTCACGTTCCAAGGTTCTTGAGTGTACGCTAGATTTCCATTTCGTCGGAGAGATATACTAGTAAACAGCTCCGACACTCCAGTTTCGTATAGAGTGCTATTCAGAGAAATTGCAATATCTTGGTCATCGACACTCTTTCGTACAATTCTTGCAGCAGCTTTGCGGACTTTTTCTGGAGTGAGAGGAGGTCCCACGTTAAAAAAGCACACTTGCTGTTCGTTGCCGTTTGCTTTTGAGTAATGTTTCTGGCAGACTGATCTTATAAGCTGAATGTGTGGTGGCATTGCTGCATCCATTACTTGACGCATGACTTGCTGAATATGTGTGTTGAGAGAAGAGTGACATGACTCAGCCTGCAGCGTGACTTGACCATTAGGATCTCGTAGGCTCAATGCCACTTGTACTCCGACTGTGTAGATGGAGAAGAATGGATGCTGTTCGAATAACAGCTCTAGGGTAGAAGAATGATCTGATGGTTGAACTATGGCGATCTACTCATGTCAGATTCCAATAAATAGAGCGCGTACCCACATCGTAAAGCACGTACATCGATCGACTCTATTCTAGCAAGAAGAAATGTGCATTTGGTCTCTTCAATTATGTTTGATGATTGAGTACGCTCAAATGTGAGTGCACCTCCGATCTCGAGAGTCAGTAATGCTCCATTCAAGGAATTTACAAGGTTATCTGCAAATCACATGGATGAGTTAGTGCCGTCTCTTGATCCCATGCATACTGGTGTCATACCTGGTGTGATTTCCACTTGGTCGTTACCGCTGGACGGCCAGACAGTAATGAGTGCACGTATGTGTCGCAGGAAATAGGAGCTTGACGAAAGGATCAGATAGGCAAAAATGTCTCCTTTCATGACGATTAATACAGTATACACTTTGGTAATGTATCCAATCAAATTATTAGCGTGACATCCTGATTACATTAAAACCAGACTAACGTGCAATAGATAGACGATTAAAGTCAAGGAGATTCACACGGGAGCGGTTGATCCTGTACTCTTTTACTTGACTTAATTATCGAGTATCGTCGCCATCTATTACTTATTGCATTATATCAAAGACGATTCGTTGGCCTCTAAATCCATAAAGACTCCATCTATCTGCAGGTACCTTCACAAAACGAAAGTAATGGTATGCGATTGCAGTACGAAATCTGATGCGATCCTCATGAAAATGGCAATATATCACAATTCGAATGCGTCATGTCAAATCGTGTAAAAGCTTTGGATTTTGCTTTGATCATCTTTGTTTGTGAATCTCTTTTCTTTATGGCTGGAAGCATCATCCTGAGCGAATGAATCCACAATTCCGGGAATTACGATCGAGAATTTCATCTAGAAACAACAGTGTCACAAATCCATTTCTTTCCAGCTCCATTTGATTCGCGATTATGAGAATCGGTCAAATGTCAATTACGTTGTGGGAGTACACATGAGTCAGTCGCTAAAGAATGTCACAAATATTTTCACCGGAAATATGGTGCTATCTGATGCATACTTCAATCAGACCAAGTCTCCAATCGTTCAAGTAGCAAAAACATGCCACACAAAGAGCCATACTTGCGATTCACATTCCGACACACTGAATTGATGACACTTGCACTTGGAGTATTCGAGGACTTTGCCTACTGCAATCGCCAATTAAAAGAACGAAGGCTAAGAGAATAAACTATGACCACATACCCGAGATGTTGTATGCGAAATAAGGGAAACAGAGACTTGACCTCCAGTAGATTCTAAGGACCAGGTTCAGTCAAGCAACATTTTAGGTGCTGATGTGTCCACGATTATATTATCACCTCAACCTAGAATGAGGCTCATTGCTGACTTGGGTATTTGTACACAAGTACAAGAAGAAATGTCAATTCATGAGTGTCAAAATTGTTAGACACATGTGGGCGACTTGAGTACCGTATACTTTCTTCTATGCCTACGCTAAACGTGTAGTTTGAAACGGATGAGCTATTACGATGATGTAATGTGCGAGAAGGCTTTCGCTTATAAAAAGTGGGTAAAACAAATAAAGCTCCCGAGCGAAGAGAATCTAGAGGCAAAAATATTGGTATTGATTATTCAGATGTCGCAAAACTTGGAGTCCCAATATTTCAGTTAGAGCGAGAGCCAGAGCGAGAGCTGGAGCCTAGTCTGGAGCGAATGCGTCCAAGAATATTTTTTTTTCGATTTCGATTGAAGATTTTTTGGTGCTTCCGTGTACCCAGATACGACAAAATTTTTGTCGTTGTCTTTATGAAATTGACCCCTGATCGAAGCGCAAATTTTCTTCCAATATTCCATACGTTCGAAGTGGTGTACAGTAGATAATATCTTGCGGCTGAACAGTAATAGTTCCTTCGCGACCAAGTTTCCCAATGAAACTCAAGGCGTTTTCTTAACTTTCGGTCTCCAACCTGTTCACGAGAATGGGTTGAAGAATTTGTGGTACAATTATTTTGTCTGATTTGTCATTATGGAACTCGACAAGAATATCTTGGTTTAAAATTTCCACGCCGTTCGATTTAAATCTAGTTTGCACCATCCAACTCATGGCTTCGGGTTTGACTTCGAAATAAACATTTTCTGAATAATTGTCATCAACAGATGGAGCCAGGTAGAGCGTTAATCTTTTCCAAAGGTATCGGACTTGACGACATGGTCCACATGATCCACGTGGACCAAGATCGTGGAATTCTGCAGTACAGACAGCCCTCCATTAGTGAAAGCCTGCCCAAATAGTATAACCTCTCTATGTTTATATGTATTAAAGATCAAGCATCTTTGTCCTATCAAAACATTGGCGTGCGCCATTGCTTCCAAAGAAAGCATAACAGAAAAAAAGTAAAGAGGCCACGGGCATCTAGCGCATGTCGACGACGAAGACTCGCATACGATTGACTCAGGCACAGAAGCTGGAGCTCCGCGAGCATCGTGCTGCTCACCCTGAGCAAACGCAGCGCATGGTGTGCGTGTGGGCTCAAGAACAATTCAAGCCCCCACGTCGCCTTCCCATCTCCACGCTCTGGGACGTGCTGAGAAGCAAAGACGGCGAGGTCCTGAACACCTCGCGGAAGTCCAACCAACCGTTCGCTTCCCTCAACTTGAGGCTGAGCTCGTCCGGTGGATCGCTCAATGCAAGCGTCTTAAGCTGCCGTTCGTAAACGGTGACACGATTTGCGCGAAGGCCCACAAGATTAGGTCTGAAATGCTACTGAGAGCCTCACCGTCGGTGGCTGAAGGGCTTAAGGGAATGAAGTTCTTGTCGGTTGGCTCTTCAAGTTCCAGAAAAGGAATTGTTTATCGTCGAAGTGAGTACACGAGGAAGCCAGCACTGTCAGCGAGACAACGGTCAGCACGGGACGAGTTTTGCTGAAGCAGGTAACAAGAGGCTACGAGAGGTGTAACATCTTAAATATGGATGTGACCGCGTATTTTTATTGCGCATCACCGACGTCCACGATAACCACGAATCGGATCTCCCGTCGGAAACAGGTGAAGAAGCGATTGACAGTCGCCGTCGCATGCAGTGCTAACGGTTCCCTCAAGCTTTTTCTCTTCTTCGTTGGAAGAGCAGCACGGCAGCCCAGGTACTTTAATTCGAAGAGTGCCGAGGATTTGGACCTAGAGTATGGCAATAGCCCGAAGGGATGGATGAACACAAGGCTATTTCAAGGGTGGGTGAGCCGACTCGATGCCTGAATGCGGTCAGAGAACAAAAAGATTCTCTTGCTGCTCGACAACGTCCCCTCCCATCATGCTCCTAAGATGCTCAAACACGTCGAGAGCCGAAAGTTCCCTCCCAACAATACAGCGCATCTTCAACCAATGGACGCCGGGATCATTCGCAACTTCAAGAGCATGATCAGCAAAAAGAAAGCGCTGTACTATGCGGACCGATTGGATGAAATTCTTAGTCGTTTTGGAGAAGATGGACAAGAAACTTTAAAGCGAGAGCTTGAGGCCATCGGCAATGTCGATGTCCTTGTTGCGATGCGGTGGGCACAAGAGGCGTGGGCATCGGTAACATGCACGACTATCTCCAACTGCTGGCGTCATACGGGAACCTAGGATGAAGAGCTGTACGAGCTCATCGAAGGAGTCGCTAAGTTTTTGATTGATCATTGTCTATGCAGCAGCTGCTTGTTTAGTTTTGGATACAAACGCTCATAAAAGTAAAAAAAGATTTTGAAAGCTAATCTTTAGCATGGTTTACATTAGATCACAAAATCAGTTAAGGAGATTTATGTAAATAACGCACTCATTTGTGACATAACTATGTTATATTCGAAATTACAGCTGTTCTCCGCATATCTTTTGTTTTTGCGAAATATGTCAATCTTCTCGACATATCAAATTGTTTGCGGAAAACATCATATATCAACGAAATAAGTGGCAGAGACTTGTGTTATACAACACTGAGCATTTACAGAGAGAATTCGCATTTCGAAATTCACCACCGAGATGACTTAAATATCAGCTGTTCGGACTCCCGGTAGATTATTGTATAGCGAAGAAGTGCGTTTCTTAGTGCCTCATTATGCACTTCAGTTATTAGTATGTCATTGAATAAAGCGTTGTTTTAATCGCTACAGTAAACTGGCTGAATGGCAAATGTGTTATATTTGTGATTGTCGCATTGATCACTAAAACATATCTAAACGTCTGCATTTGATTGTTGCGAGTATTGTGAGTCATGACCAAATGATGAAATCCACATACTGTCTCGAGTATTGTAGTACTGTGTCGGACGCTGGCCTGTGCGTGATTGAAGCAATCTCTGTTCAGAGTCTTGCTGCGCGTCGTTTACGATAATTGGCTTGCGCTGTAGTGCGAATATTGACGCTATACTCACCTTGTGAGTAATATTTTGCCAGTGCTGACTTATAAAACTCACCATCGCTCACCATCGCTTGCGCGTAGACTCATAAGAGAGACATGAAAACTGGTTAAAGAAAATGTAAGTCGAGATATGCTGTCATAACTTGCTTCACTTCATTTATACAAACTCCTCGATATCTTCCACAATGCCGTTACACGTCCAAAGTAATTTTCGACAAGGACACGATCAGACGATACTCGGACGTTACGTTGAGTGTCTTCAACTGTAAGGTTTCC
>CACSLJ010000206.1:0-46149 GCA_902706625.1 Albugo laibachii | reverse complement strand
TTCAAATTATCGGAGTTGGGCTCGTATCGGTGGAGAATGAAGATAATTGGACCTGGTTTTGAAATTCCTACTCTCCAACCTTTAGCCAAGTCCTGCATTCGTGATATCGGATAGGGATAAGGGACTTATGAAAGCTACGCAGAAAACAGCACCAGGTATCCCACACTTCTTTTGTTATCGGCATTTGATGGAGATCTTTAAGAAGAAGTACAAGTACAAGTCCAAGATGTTGAAGAATTTGGCTCGCTCACGGACAACGGGGCAGTACCAGAAGGCGATAGCGAATATCACCATATTGGACAGCAGTGCGTCGGCGTGGCTTGAGGACGTTAGCCGTGACAAATGGTCAACAGCTTACTCACCATGTCCAAGATACAACACTTTGACATCAAATAACGTGGAAGCAGTAAACAGCGTGTTTAAGGAGATTCGGAGTCTTCCTGTGACTGACTGCTTAATGGGGATCGAGCGTTATGTGGCGTGTAAGGGGGCTGAAAGCGTTAGCAAAGTGAAATCGTGGGGTGTACTAACTCCATACGCATCACACAAGGTGCATTAGATAATGACCACTGCGAAGTGGGGTGAAATTGACGAAAGCTCATCCTCATGCTTCGTCGTCGCAATCCACTCAGCTGTGGGAAATATTCTGGTAAAATTTGCGGTTCAATTCTGTGATATAGTTGTACGGTGCTCGTAGGGTTATTTCGAAGTTGTTGGATCACCTTGCGTTCATGCACTAATAGCACTGATGCATGCCGGAAAAGTGCACAGCATGGTCACGTACTTCAACGACTCCTGGAAATCATTGACTTTGCAGCAACCTACTCTGAGAGATCGGAAGATGGAATATTGCCGCTTCTGTTAAAAGATGTCCTTACAAGCGGTGTGGGCAATGCTATTACGAAAAAAAGAGGGAGCCCGAAGAAGAGGCGGATCCCACCACAACAAGCTACTAAGAAAATCGAAAAGCGCCAAACCAGAAGTTGTGTAATGCGCAACCATTTTCTTCACAATCGCAAGACCTGTCTGATTAACGACGTATGAGTGTATCCTTCATTATATCTACTACGTAGTGCATGTTGATTAGAGGGTGTTCATCCAATACTGGGTTTTCCTTGCCATAAATTCAATACAATACTTTGACATGCGAATGTTTCGTCAGGTGTGTACGTTTCTTCGTGCTAGGATATAGCTATATTGAAGAAAACTACGTGGGAATTATTTCGTTAGGGTGAAACATCCCTGGTAATCTATTTGTGTTTTTTAATCTTGTGGTATATTTTTTTACTTTTTAATTAACTTGGTATATTTTTTTTCATATTCCCATATTATATTCTTGACTGCTACCTCATGCGAGGCAACCAAATAGATCTGACTGCTGTATCGAGTATCATTTCACTGAGAATAGGATACATTACTTACTTCCGATGCCTCTGCTTTTATTTTTCGAAAACTGTATCATCGGATCCGCTTGACTTTTGCCTCCGGGACGACGAAGCTGCATGCGACCCGACGTTTGACAGAGTACTTGACGAGCCAGAAAGAATCCTTGAGATCGCATCAGCCGAAATTGGCCGCAACGGCTCAACCTTCAATTCCATAGCGCTTTCTATCACAAGATTTGCACAAGATGAACATTGGCGGATACTCTCGAGATTTGAGCCCACTATTACCCATGCATAAGATCTTTGAATTGAAACAATTAGAATCTCTCCGAAACGCACAAGGCAGTGAGCGCAGTTCACGGAGTATTCCTTTGAGATGAACTTCTAGTGAACAACACGCACATTTGTTTTAGGGATGTCTTCAAAATATTCATGCGTGATATCAATTTTGCTGACGATTGAGTTATCCTCAGTTTGCGGATTCATTCTTACTGTAGCAGCTGGACGGAGCTGTAGTTCATTTGACGAAACAGCTCGAACAGTATCACCAACGATCCTAGCACTGCTCTTTGATGCTGAAGTACCTTCATTTTGTACGAATGGTGCAACCGAAGCAGACGGAGAAGGAGCGAGGGTAAGCCAATAGCTGAATTCTGAGCAATGGTCATGCTGAATTTTCGTACGCTTATTCATCGGAGATACTGGATTTGGATTCAAATTGAGTCGAAGGCTGGTATCAGGCAACGGATCACTCTTACGCGAATTGGCCTGTGCAGCCGGAGCAAAACTTAGAGTGAGTGAGTCGATATTTTTTGGAACGGTGATCTTCCGTGGGTCGGAAAGTCGCGCTTCTGTATGCACTTCCCTATGATCGGGCAGTAATGGTTTGCGATTATGCGCAACGACACTATGTGTGCTATGAAGATCAGCCTTGAGATTGAGCGTGCTAGCTGTCTGTGACAATATATCTTGTATGTGCTTCATTTGTGTTCCTGAATGTGAATGCCGTTGTAAAGGAATTTGCTCCCTCACCAAGCTTTCCATGTCCAATTCAAATCCGCACAGAGCGTTTGGAACAAACAGCAGCTGGAAGCACTCAAACCCGTCAATGCAACTTCGGAGGTGCAATTTCCTCTCATCTTTTTCATAAGTTTTTAGTGGATGGAGCGATAACAACGCGGTGAATTTGGAAAGCTTTTGCATGGTGATTCTTTAATCTTCCCGAGATAAGTCACACACTTTGATTCTTTGAATGTGTATTGTGTCCAAACACAGCCCGAGCTTATTGATTTTGCTAAATATGTGTGTTGCCGAGTCATTGGTGGAAGCTTTGCCAGGAGATGATCTCCAGTTGGGAATGTTAAGAAATGATCGATTACATTCAATTGACAACCAAGGTCTGTGATTATCATTATCTTGATTGCACCACAATGTAATTCACATCTGGGAAGTTTCGTTTTTTCGTCTGGATCATTAAGTTGATGAAATGAGTATGGAATGGGCTTTCGGAATTTGTGAAAAGTGATAACAATTGTATTGTATTGCCTTGCGATGCACTTATGGCAAGGTGATTTTTTATCCCAACTAGGAGAATGTTGTGGCGGTAAGACCTGTACTGGATAATTCGCTGCATGTTCGATATCGCTAAACTCCCTTACAACGTCAAGTCTAGCAAAATCAGCAGATCCTTGGATGATTTTGACTGGTTCCGAGATTGCGTGTGATGATCCACTTTCTTCGACGTATTCCGTCAAAGGAATACTTTCAGTTGACTCCGATAGGGATGGTAGATCGCTTCTTACGAACGGAAGTCTACCCAACAGTCTCATGCATACACTATTGTCAATTTGGTAAATTAGTTCAATGTCTGAACACTTTGAAGCACACGCGTTTCGCAATATAGCGTTTCTTGGTTCATATAGCACTAATATCGTGCGATCAGTTCCAACGCGTGTAGTCACGCGAAACCTTCCCAAAGATTTTGCATTAGCGCTTTGTTGAAGACAGTTTAAGCATAAAATGCTTGTAGTTGGTGCCATCGTGAACCAGCAGACTGACTCGAAATTATATATGTCAAGTGCGTGCCGAGTTATAGCTGGTTTTATCAATTGATCCTCCGACAAAGGAGGGATTGGGAACACTTAAATATTGCGAATGTTAACTCTGCTGCACTCGGCCATGAAATTTGAGAACAAAAACTCCAAACCAGTAATTTGGTACGTTACAACCATTGTGTACGGAACTTCGACAGTAGCAATGGCATTGATTCGTGTAGCTCCCAACGTATCCACAACGCAATTGTGACAGAGTGACGTCCACTCACTCACTCTTACTTTCATGTTAGTCGAACGAAGATTTTGAAAGCCTTGATAGATCTGCAGACTGGTTGCAAATACAATCAGTGTTAACGGATTGAGTAGCATTGCGCCAGTTGAGAATGGAGTGGATGGAGCTGATGGGTACTTCGACGACTAATATTCCTTCTATATCAGGGATATTTTATGGAAATGGCACATCACAGGCCTTTGATGGATGAGCCCCGTACGATAAAAAAACGAGTGAGAGCTCGCTCAGAGCTGAAATTAGAGCTGGACGATGTATCTGGCAAAGACTGATGGATTGGACCGTCCGTTGATATGACTTCTGTATCGGCATATATAGTTTATGCTTTCTTTGGGATTGACTTGTTACCATCTCCGTATGTGTCGACTATGCCGCTGTCGCTAATATCACACCACACTACAACGTGAAAGAAAGCCGTGCTGTACATGTTGGACCAACACGAATGTCGCACAGGTAATTGCAATCACTAAATTAGGAACGATGCTGGAGAAATGGTCGAAACCCATTCTTCTCACGCACATACTAGAAAAGGAAACATCTTTGCACGTAAATGATGTAAGCTGGCGCTCTGGGTTTTTGTAATACAATTGTTGCGCTTGTCTCAAATGAACAGCACCTTAATGAGCTTATATTGATGAAATCGGCATTTTTTTGAAGCAAATGTATTATAAGTTCGATTGATGTAGAGTCTCATTCACGAACCGTTTCCATCAGTGCGACACATTTCTCAGATCTGTTTTAGTGCGTTTTGATAGCACTTGAGCAAGAAGTTGAAGCAGATATATTAATCTGAAGGTTCTTAGTTCCCTGTTAGCTAATCTTAGCCTTACTCCAAACTATCCATGAAGTAATGCTGCTAACATTACTTACATCAGTAATGTTTCTGACTAACCTCCCAAGAGCACATTAGTACGTTCTCAGAAAAGTCGTCCATATGTATTGCTCTACATGTTCTCAGGAGCGAACTCGACAACACATTTTTATTGGTTACAGTATCTGGTTGCGTTTCTCAACTAGTCTCTGGTATTAACGGCATTGCAGAGCAAAAATAGCGGGAAAAGAACTTTGATAAGCTAATAATTTTATCTAGGTAGATGACGAAACCTGATCAGATAAACTTCATTTTGCTATTGAACTGCAACTTTGATTCCAGAATCCAAAATCCGTCCCAGTAGGGCATCAATCGGCTGCGATTCTGCGGACGCTTATGCATTAGATCTTGCTTAACTTGTCTCTCGCTGATCATGTTTCACATTTTCGATTGCCTCATGCTGTAGTGCAATCGTGACATCGAGACAGGCTCAAATTACGCAATTTTTGTATTCAGACCCAAAAAGCTCACTTGTACAGCTCACAACAAAATTCTTAGCGCTTAGTTCCGCCATACCATAATAAGTCCGACCTCAGACCCATCGGATGCTTTAAACAAAATGGTATACAGCTGGTACACAGTACCAATGTTGTAATATCACGTAAAAAACCACAACAATACTATTCCAGCGTATCGTAGAAGAAGATCTGCATGGTGGAAATAAAACGCAATTGCACATTTTTACTCTTCTCACTATTGCTAACACGGAATTCCGTCCGATCACTGCGGTTAAAACACTGTCATTTCTTTTATCTAGCCCCTCCCCAATCCCCCCTGCTCTTGTTGCTAAAATAGCTAGGTACAGTATTATAGTTTGAAGATCGACATCCTCAGACTGGATGAATCTCAGGAAAGCATTCACAGCAGTAGCTCTTGCTCGCTTGGTGTTCCCAGGCAGCAGATCATCCAAGCCCATGGAATGGTCGGACCTTGGGCAAATATGTGAATGATATGTGTTACACTTGATGTTTGTATTGGAATACACATATTTGAGCTAAACCTCCGACCTTGTGCCTCCGACCCACAGATTTTTAGGACTTACCTAGCCCTATCCTTTATAATTGGATGAAATAAAACTAGGTATTAATGTGATTGGCTATATATGTATATGCATGGCTTTGATTGGCTTAAAGTGATAATACAAAAATAAAGTGTAGTCGGACAAACGATGATATTCATCCATATCGTATTGATTGGGACATTTCTTTTCTGATGTGCAAATTTTGGCCAATACTTAATTAAATCAACGTCTGATAGGCTAATACGAAAGCCCTGTTTCTCAGCTATTGGCCATAAGGTTTTTGGTTGCAATTGAGCAAAAGCCAGAAATTTTGTTGGCTCAGAAAGCACGTGCTCCCCACCACGGCTGTTTCATTCACCCGCTGGACCTCCCAATGACCTCATTCGCGAAAGAGAAGATTAGCATGCCAAACCTCGACTAAAACGCTCGCCGTGCTATCGTCAGTGAAGCTCTGAAGAGGAGTAACGATGAAGTTCTGCCTCACGGGACTTTTGCCTCTCTTGCGCGTATTTTTAGTGTGCACAGACACACGGTTGAGCGGATATGGCACCGCTATCAAGACTCATTAGCGGCAGGAAACACTGCTGGAGACATTAGTAGCCGCATCAAAAAGAATTCGGGCCGCAAGGGCTTCGACAAGGCCTTCGTCGAGCCAAAGATACGCGCCACTCCTATTCACAAGCGCAGGAAAATCAAGTCCACGGCAATCGCAACAGGCTTCTCGGTCGGCGTGATTCAGCGACTGTTGGTGGAGAAGAGAGTACAGCGACGCGATACGCTCATCAAGCCTGTGCTCACGGAGGCGAACAAGCTCCGGCGCGTGGCGTATGCGCTATTATTCCTGAAGAGTGACTCGCAGCGCATCGGTGAGGTGGAAGGGCACACGTTTGACCCGATGTTCGACATGGTGCACGTCGACGAGAAATGGTTTAACCACGACACGAAGAAGCGTGTCTATAGATACGACCCTCACAGAAAAACACAGTTTGACGGCAAACTTGGTTTGTGGCCCTTTTCCGAGCGGTACCTGACGCAGCGCGCCAGCAAGAACAGACCCAAGGGCGTGATCCTCGAACGCAACATCGAGTCAGTTAATCGAGAAGTGTACAAGCACTTTCTACTGACGTATGTTTTTCCATCAATCAAGGAGAGATGAAGTGGCCGATCTTCGTCCAACAAGACAACGCGACACCACATGTACTGGTGAGTGACCCAGACATTGTTGCTGCCGGCACGGAAGGCGGCTGGAATATCAGTCTTGTTTGCCATCCAGCCTACTCACCTGACTTCAACGACTTAGATTTGGGTTATCTCGCAGCGATTCAGAGTCTACAGTATGAACAGAATGTGTTCACTACTGAGATGCTTATCAAAGCAGTGGCTCAGTCGTTCAAACACTTGGATAGCAACAAGCTAAACAGCATATTTCTCACTCTCCAGCAGGTCATGGAGTGTGTATTGATATGCAAGGGTGGGAATGATTACAAACTCCCCCACATGGGAAAAGGTAAGTTTCGCCGGGCCGGCAAGCGTCCCAAGTTCTAAATATGTGCGAATGAAACATACGACGAGGCTGCCAAGTTGATTTTACCTTTCTGATATGAAATTTACATAGACTTTGCCAAATTAGATAAATACCCTTTATAAATACATATCATTGCCTCCAATGTCCCAATCATTACGATATCGCAATCGTTCCGAAATGTCCCAATCAATAAGATATGGAGGAAGTAGGATCCATGGAAGACATCACAACAAAGAGAAATTACCTACGCGATCATTGTCGTATTGGGCAAATACTCTGTGCGTTTTGCTGACTTCTAACTTGCCACTTTTTGTATCAGCATTCTGGTTGTATTGGATCAAGAAAAAAAGCTTTTTACTATCCGTAAGTCTTCGGCTTCGCTTATCAACTGAGAACTTTTCATCAAAATTGTGAATCGATGTCAAGACTTCGAGATTTACAATCTTCTTCATGTGCTTTCCCTTACTGGATGCTGCTTGGTGGTCGCATTTACGCTGGTGTGATGAGATACATATTACCTCCACATCTCACATGTGCTCGCTTCAATTTGTTTTTTATCTCACTCGCCTCTATTGAGTGACATATAGATTCCCGATTGACGATTCTATATCAACAAATCCAAGCTCTCATCCCTATCACTGAACACGATGCCGAGATTCCAGCTTCGATGCAGCTAGGTATGTACTGTGTACAGTATTAACACCCAAAAATACACAGAATCAAAAATAAGTGGTACACTCGTAGCTCTATGTTCTATATTTGGTGTAAAGTGAGCCCACACACTTTATTATAAAGCCAACGCTTTGAATAGAATGCAATGGTTCTTATTCTCTGCGACTTGTATCAATCCTCATTCGCAATAGTGAGAAAGCATGAGTAGTCGATCTTGCATCCTCCTATTGATATTGGTCGTCATCCATGCCATCCACTGCAGCTGCGGTCCGATCACAATACAGGGATACAAAATGTTTGATGCGGCTGGGAATTATTTTCCAGTCCGCGGCATGGATTACTTTCCGCGTCCAAATAGCGGGCTTCTTAATGAAAACAATTACGATTGGTTTACGGACGACCACATTGATGTCTGGGAAAACCACATCGCCGAATTCAAGGCGCTGAACGTGAACGCCATTCGATTGTACGCTGTGGATCCAAGCAAGAGTCATGACAAGTTCATGTGCGCGCTTGAAGCAGCCGGAATCTACGTGATAGTCGATTTAGCCGCGAGGTAGGTCCCATCTACTTGATCTATTCCACGCTCATCTCCTCCCTTTGTAGCTGTGAGAACTGCGCCATCACCAACGAAACTGCACCCAACTGCTACCCGAAACAGCTCAAAACCAGAGGCGAATTTATCATCTCTGCGTTCGCAAAGTATGAGAACGTTTTGGTATGTGCATCCAATTTTCTTGCAATTTGAATGCTGAGATTCCATGCAGGGCTTTAGTGCTGGTAACGAAGTCAATCTCGTCGTATCGGACTGGACAATCAACGCAGCATGCCAAAAGAAATTCATTCGTGACATGAGAAATTATATTCAGTCATGCTCCTCCTCCATGCGATCCATTCCCGTCGGGCTCGCGGTTGCCGACATGGACCGGGTCAATAATGCGCAGTATTACAACTGCCGGACGAATGCCTCTGATACACTGGAGAATGCGGAATGGTTCGGGCTGAATGCGTATTTGTTTTGCGATGGGAGTTACACGGATCGACAGACTCCACATCCTGGATTCAGCGGTCTTTTGCGAGATATCCAAACTACTCAGCCTTCTATTCCGATGCTACTCACGGAATATGGATGTTTGGATGCGAGTTTTCCGACTTCTGGAGAATACTCTGCGCAGAGGACGTGGATTCAAACCGCCTGGCTTCACAGCGCATTGTTTCGAGAGATTTTCAATGGAGGTTTTGTGTTTGAGTTTTCTACGGAGAAAGCGAATTCACAATTAACGTCCGATTTTCCATTCAAATCTTTCGGGCCTCAGAACTATGGCACGGGGTACTTCACACCCTCCGACTGTGACCACGACAAGATCAAGTGCTCCTTCGTGCGTCAGCCGAACTTTAACAGTCTATCGAATGAATTCAGCCAGGTCTCCATTGCCCAAGAACCAAGCAAAAGTACATTTGCACCATCCACGAGCCGTTCCAAACCTCCATCATGCCCTGCCAACGCTCCAGCGCTCTCTACCTACAACTGGAATGGAGTCGAGCAAGTCAAAAGTCTTACCTGTCCGTTAAATGCCAAGAACTTTCAGTGCAGTGCCACTACAAGCACCAAGAGTATGAGCGAAACAACCCAATCAAGCCTCAAGTCAAACGAAGGCTCCATCGCGTTCTCCTCCCACGCCTTCTTTCTCCTTTGTACGGCCATGGCCTTCATGATACAGTAAATGCCCGTCGAGACCATCTAAATTGACGACTTTAATATAAGAACTTGCGAAATTGCTGTTTGATTGAATTGCAGGAGATCGAGTAGTACCATTCGCTCGCTGCCCCTCTTCTGGTTAGTTGAAGCATTTCGCTACCGTTATCATTATGCCATTGTTTATCTATTAGAAACGACCTCGACATCAGAAGGGCTGATTGTGCAGTTCTCGAATGCGTTCTGTTCTCTCTGCTAGACAATGCTCTGTACCTCCAGCTAATCCTTTCAAAGGGTGTTCAATCGTTTGCAATTATCCTTTCGTGGCATCAGCTCCCGATTAAGGCTGTATGAGGACCCAACTTCCGGGGCGAAACATGGTGTCGCTCTCCCGTAAGTACATGAAATTTTAGTCTTTTACATTTCCATCAGACATTTCTATGCTAGCTCGATTCTTCTTTTCGATGAATCGAAACTATACCGGGTAATTCACACTACGAAACTCCATCGCATTCAGCTTGATAAATGCAGGAAGAGATGCCAACAAATTCCCTGCCGTCTATCAATTTGCTTCCTGAGCGCTTTGGCATGGGGATTCGCTCCCACTTTCATTATTAAGAGCGTATCTCTTGTTGAAGTACTGGACGAATTCCCTCTGAACTTTTTCAAAAAGATCTTGAAATAAGTCGGATACTGTACATTCGAATAGAGAAATCCATATTCTGTAGTTGGTGTCTCCACATCAAAAATCTGACATCAAATGCAGCGCAACGCAACGCTTCCACGAGAAGCGCTAAAAGAGACCAACATGGACACTCCCAACGTCATCAGCCTTGCTTCGGTGATAAAGTATCCATCGGTGATTCAGTACGATCGCTTACCTCCCTTGAACCCTGACGACTTGCATCTGCCACCACCACCTCCATCGTTCGCCGATAAAACTGTTCATCAAGGTGATACCATAACAATTGGAGAAATTTTCCAAGAGCTATACCATAAGACCAAAGAAATGTACGTTTTTCGCTTTTTTCGATGCTGAACGCTTACATCTTTTCAGTGTGTTGGGCTCAACGCTTTCGGACATTTTATCGGTCATGCGCTGCTTCAATTATCTGATCGCAATGTCAATGATTGCTCTTTGCATCGTCCAAATTGTACAAATCCAGTCGGTATCAGTAGGCATTGGTAGCGCATTGTCCATCGTCTACACCATGTACGTGCGAGGAATCAGCATCCAGCTCTTCTGATTGTTTTGGGGGCAGATTGTTTGCGTTATTGCTCTTCATGTATGAGATGCGAACGGAATCGGCTGATCAGCTGATACGCGTCTATTTTGGCTTTATGTACAATCCATTCGGCCGATGCTTGTTCCTGATCATGTGAGTATTGCCAATGCCGAGTATTCTCATTTGACGTGTGATTCGAGTCTAGGATCTCCATATTTCCAGTAGGAATGCTTGGGGTGTATGGTGTATTGGTATCTGTGATGGGATTCCTCAACGCGTACTTCAATTTCTTTGTGATCACAAAAGTACGTGGACGTTCTCTTTGCTCAGTTTGGAAGAGAAGCTTACGTGTTTTGTAGCATCCAAGTTTCACGCGGGGGGTGCCAGAGTATCAACCACCACCGATACCGTCTTCACGAGCAGATACGCGATCCAATAAATTAGAATTGTGACCCACATGCATCTGATAGATAATAAATGCCTTTCTTGTCTTAATGATCACGTGCACACACAATTGAGATACCAGCTGTGTACTATCCTCATTCTCCTCCCATGTAGTTGATCAGCTCATGACGCAATCGGGCTGCGTAGCTACTTGATAAACGCCTTCAAATCAGAGAATGGGATAAAGATAAAGTAAGGTTGAATGAGCCATTCGGCTATATTGCTTAGGTCTCACTTTGCTCACTAGTCAGAATAGATACCCTTACCAACTTCTTTGGGTCCCATTTGTTCCCCGGATGTATGCAGGCAACATCGATACCATTTCACTTGAATTATCTGACTGTTTCAACTTTGATAGCGCGTTCCACAGCAATCCTTTCGTCGGTTTGTCTCAAATTCGTTGTACTTTTGCACGGCCGGTTGCTGCAACTTGCTTTTCAGAGTCGGTTGCTGCTCTCTCAGTAGGAGACACAAATCCCGATTGATCTGAGTTGAATACTGTATCATCCCACGCATCTCACCAAGGACATCGCAGAGCTTCTCCAGGAACGGCTTGATTGATTCATCTTTCCCTGCCACACTCGACGCTTTAGATACTTCACAACTCGGTTGACTAGCAATAGAAGTACTGTGTGTTACAACACTCCGCGCATCGGTATCTCTTTTCTGGTCATTCCGAATGGATACTCCGATCTTTCCAATGTCTCTGCATTGAGATGCTTCATGAGCTGTTCCTTCTCCCCTCGCATTCCAATCATCCAATTCGACCTTCTCACTTGCTTTCTTTCCAGTCTGACTATCACTTGCATCAAAATTGCTCACTCCCGCACGATAAAACGACGATGATGGAGCTGCACCAAAGTCTTGATTCAAAGTATCAAAAAAAGTTTTTTTTTCGGTATTACTCAAAGCGGTATACTGGTCAAAAGTCAGAGAGTGTTGATGTTTCAAATGTCGTAACATATTATCAGTTCTCCAAGGTCGCTTGTAGTAGATTGCCTTTTTGATGCGTTTGCTGTGTCGATGCGTAGCAGAAGGTGAAGGATCCCGCCCAAATTCACAGAAACGACACGCTAAGCTCGCTACTTCATTGGTCTTTGAATCGTATGACATGATTTTCAATCCAAAACGCACAAGCCATTCCTCTTTGTACCGCGATTCCTTTTTCGACATATTTCCGTTTTCCAATGGATTGCTTCAAACTTCAATGCTGAAGTTGCCTTTACCGTCATATTATTTCTGTTAATTTGCACATTTATCCGTTGCAAATCAAATGTATCCTTTCAATATCAGTGAGAATTGCGATACATTTTATGCAATCAACGATTGACACGCAATAGCTGTAACGATTACAGTCACATTGCGCGATACACCTTCCTATTGGATGAGCTTCACCCAATGAGGAAGGGCCGCAAACGACAAATCACGCTCAACACTTTCGAACGCTATATATTGTTATACTTGATTCATTGCGTCTCACGGACCCTATCAAGTTCCGGACCATTGTCTGTTTGTATTCCTCTTGTTCGATCCTCTAAACATCTATAACCCTAATTGTATCTCGTCTTGTATTCCTCATCTCACTGTACTCGCAATCAATCGGATGGTGTCAAAGCCCCATTCAGAGTCGGCGTAATGGACGGCAATCCGCTCCATACTTTCTGCTTGACGCGATCCACCGTTCTCGTCGAAAACAGCTCAAAGAACTCGGAATGCGTCGATCCTATACACTCGTAAAACACCGAACTCTGCGGATTCCCCAGAGCCGAATCGTTTGTTTCTCTCCGTCGACACGGTGGCGGATTTCGAGCATAAATATAAATCCGAAAGCAAAAGGGAAACGTTTGTGCTGGCGAGGATCGTGTCGCCTTCCTCTTCTTCTTCAGCACCGGTTCTACTTTCCACACATCCGGTAGGAAGAACCACGTGCTCTGCGTCACCATTGTATTGCCATCTGATCCCGTGGGCTTTTGTTGTCGATGGTCTTCCATTTCCACTGCTTGAAAGCAATTGGCTCGAAACTCTTCAAATTCCGTGGATCGTAATCGAGTTTTCGGGCTTGGTAGTGGTAGAAATTCCATTTTTTTCTGGCCAGGATGAGCCAATGATTGCTGCTGTGGAACTCGTTCGAATCGACCTAGAACAATTAATTCTTGGTGTGTACCACCCGTATTCACGCCGACATAGGAATCCCTTTTGCTTTGGAAATGGCTCAATGTGGAGAATGGTTCATCGCCTTGGGAGTACATACGCTTCAATGGGAGAATGGATGGTGTACACATAGAGGATGACAAGGAAGAAGCGCGTTGAAGCACTGGTTTTGTGTGTTTTCGGTCCGTTTGAGCAAATAGATGGCAATATACTGGACCACGACACACACCAACGCTCGAGTGCTTTCGATTATTGATCCGCATAGAGTAGAAATCCGTGTGTTCGGGACATGCTGGGAAGCATTGGAGGTTTTTTCGACCATTTTTCCAATAAATTTTGTTCAATTTCGTCGCAATTTGCACCTTACACACTCGAGGAAGTGAGCTTGGTTGGAGAGCTTTCGATGCAATTAGACTCTCTTCGGGTTGGTGGACGGATGCAGGTGGAAGATTTGGCTTGCGGAATTGAGCGTGCATGACAGACATTGGCGTCGGAAATTTTGAGGTAAAAATTGGTGTTCGATTTTGCTTGGCATTTGCCTCCATTTGATACGAAAGTCGACGATACTTCTTCACAGTTCCAAGACCGAAAGCTTCCATGCGATACTGCTGATGAACTCCATTCGAATCGATCGTATGTTCCTGGAAGAGATCCAGACTCCAATTGGTCAGATCAACGTCATCGAAGAGATCCAGGGGCTCTTTTGGAATTGCATCGGTTTCAGAGGAACGCCCCTCACTCATGGAACTTGCTCGCGGTTTGAGGAGCTCCATGCATTCGGATAAACATTCCGCCAGCTCACATGAGTCTCTTTGCTCATGCTCATACGATGAGAAGGTCGCATCTGGCTCCCCGGAATCCGACGCGCACTCAAATTCGATTCGTGGCGTTGCGTATTGAGGACAACTCAGGACTTCATGAGGCGGTGATGAAAGCCACTCAATATTGGGATCACTCATTGATGGAGGATGTGAGGGCACGCGTGATGAAATGTCAATTGTTGGCCACCAATTACTCTGGAATGGATTCATTGAGGAAGAAATTGTTGGAGTGAGTCCAAGTCGGCGAAATGAGGACTGAGTGAAATTGTGCAGAATTGAGGAATGCTATTTGAGGTAAGTGGACACTCGAGTTACATGTATACTTGTCCTCAAACAAGCAAATGAGGGATTTAGTTAAATGTTATTGCACGCGACAGGTCGTTTCGAACATGGCGCGTTCCATTTCGAAAAGTGGGTTTGACGGACGACATGAATGGGTTCGGTAAACCCGCATCAATAGAATTCGATTAAATAAAAGCGTTTGCGCCGACCAAAACGTGTCTACCCTCCCGAGTATAACGTTATCGCTTAAGATCTATTAGGCAATGTACGAGACTCTGCGCTTTTTGTATTCGTGGAAGTTCGGAGTCCGATCTTCGAAGAAATATGAGAACGGTACCCGAAACCCATCACAAAAAAAAAGAGTTCTTTGCATAGCGATTCTTAATTGAAGTATGTGTGAACATAAACAAGCACACATTCTCAAAACAAGATAAACGACACGGATCGAATTCGCAAACGCATTTTCGATATGTGACATGAGAGTAAGACATTATAAGTGGACGTTTGTCTACCTGTAGGTGGCACGCCTTTGTTATACTCTGCGTATCATTAACGACAATACGAAGCAAATGGATTCTTGACAGAAGCGCGCCGTGGGATGAGAAAGTGGTCGTGCGTTATGGTGTATACTGTATACCTTGTCGACATGAAGCGACATGAGGAGGGGTAGTGAAGGTGGACAAGTGGACACTCTGTATACTGTATATTGTCCTCATGTCAGATACTGCAGTATATTATACTGTAGATGATATATTCTTTTACAGGTAAGGCATAATTAGATTACGCACACCATTTTAGTCACGTGAGGAATGAAGTAACTTGAGGAGTCGCTCGATCCGTGACTCACAAAGTGCAATTTCCTCGAATGAGTACGATTTCCTCATTAAGTTTCGAAGGTTCAAAATTGCATCCAATAAATTTCTCTACAAATTAATTGCAATTAATTGCTCATACCTTCCAACAATTTCATACCTGCACCGCCTTCAGCAAAATCGCTTCTGTGGACGAATTATTCAAATAAATGTGCAAACTGTTCACAATCATCGGCATTTCCTCCTCCAATTGTCTGATAATTTCCTCCACCATCTTTTCCAGCACGTCTGCATCTTGCTCATCAATCTCATGACGCTGTCATTCTCAAAGCCTCCACTTACTTGGTGACGCGGACGTCGCATTCAATTTCTCTTTCGAGTTGCCGTATCGACTGCAAAATTTCAATAGCGGTTTTGCCAATAGTTTGAGCATCGAATCGATGAAAACTGTACAGCTCGTTTTCAATTCCATCTCAATATATTGTTTCACATCAAAAGTGGTCTCTTGCACCTGAGGCCAATTCGTTATAGCACGAGAAAAGAAACCAGAAAAATTATTCCCATCCGCAAACATTGTCGATACATCCGCCAATAGATGCGTCATGGCGTCCGCTGTGGTCGTGAAATCCAACGCTTTCGATGTGGTTGCAAATGTGATTTCAAACGGCGTAATTTGCTCGCGTAAAATGAGCAAATGTTTGATGAGAAATAAATCGCCGTGGATCGAGCTTTGCGTCGTTGAGATCACCGCTGACGCTTTCTTCAGCGAAATCGTACATTCTTGAATCGCATCTTGAGCCAACTCGCGAAATATTTCCACCTGACACCAATTATTAATACTCTTCAAAAATCAGTCGAGCGCTTACATTGAGAAAATGATACATTTTCGATAGGCAAAGCAGTGTTCGCTCTAGTGAAGGGTACCACATGGCGTACATCGAAACGTCTCGCGTCTCGGTCAATCGCTCGGGATAATTGAGATCTTGTGGGGTTGGAGTAAAGCCTTCAATTTCATCGCACAAATACTTTTGAACACAAAATGTCAGCCGTTCTTGTGCGTCCTCAATCAATCGATCGAGAACCGGCTCAATGTACGGAGAAATTTTGTGTCGTGAGGCCAACATTGTCTCGTGAATTTCCGTCTGTAATATCTCAATCACTTCGCACAGCGTGTCGAGATCGCACTGCTCCAAAATTCGCGGTCGCATCAGATTGTACAAAATGTTGCTGAATTGGATGATGAGACCTCTACAAAGATAGAATGAGCTTGGACAATTGTGCGGGGTGAATGCTTACTCGAAAGCATTTCCAACTTCTTGTCCTTCTTCTGATTCTTTCATCGCATTGCGGGAGGCGCAAAACATATCGGTTGGATCGCATGAGAACAACGAGATGAATAAATTGTGTTCAGCTTCCGTTAATTGAACGAGAAAATTGGCACAAATTCGAAGCTGACAGAGGACACGATAAAGGATGTAGAAAGGTGTAAGCGAGTTCTTACCAAATGGACGATGTCTGTCGAGTGGCTCGCGGCATTCAAATGAGATGAGAAAATCGGACAAAGCAGAAACGCGCGTTGTTGGGCGTAAATTGTGCCAACTTGCAGCAACGAGTTGAGATGTTGGATCCATTTCTCGGTCACTAAAGACCGATGTGGAAGGATATAGTAGATGTGCAAGATTTGTTTTGCAACAGTTTGTAATGCTGGAGCGATCAATTTGAATTGCACGTAATGAGAGCTTGTTTCATCGCCCAAAACTTTGGAAGGTATCGATGAGACGGAATCGCGAGCTTTGTCGAGGTTTGAAAGAGCAAAGTCTTTCATAAGGGCGATACCTCCAGCCAGAAGCGTTTGATACGCTTCCATATACGCATTCGTGTCCTTGAAATCTAGCTAGAATAACTTTGAGCGATCGATCGACAGAGGATAGAAGGCGTACGTGTTGCGCGAGAAATTCCAAACTCTCTTCGATAGCTTCCAGAGCGCTATGAAATACTTTCGTTGTCGGATCGATGTCTGTGCGACGTCGAGTGAGCTTCACGGGACATTCTGTTGAAGAATTTGCCCCTGGAAATTCGGCTACAAAGCCTAAAATCTTGGCCAATTGAGAAATTTGTGAGAATTTCGAGAGCGATTTTTGCATAAACTGAATCTGTGTCTCCAGCGCTTCTGTTTGCTGCAAATTTGTTGCGAAAATATCGAGTAGAGCGCTTGTTTTGGTAACAATTTGTTGATGACACATTTCCATTTCTTGAACGTATTGAAAAGTTTCTTGAGAAAAGTTGAAACTATTTTCCCACTTCTTGAAAATCATTTCATCAAATTGGATCGAAATTCGTTGCACTTTATCGAACTCGGGCTCTTTGCATTCTTGCTCCATCCATTCCGTGACGTTCTGTCGCTCGATAAAGTCTCTGAGCGAAGTCTCATTTTCGTCGGTATTTGGCGTTTTGATCGACTTCGCGATCGAGGAGCCGATTACTTGGCAAGGGGATACAGGATTCGAATATTTATGGGTATGTATCTGGAACTGGCGGTTTAATTTGGTGAGAATTGCGGTCTGTGTAGCGGTGAGAATGGAATTCTGCTCGGAATTCGCCTCATTGATAGCCATCCAGCTGTAATATGACAAAAGTGGAACATTTAATCCATTAATGTACCGATTATTGTGCCACTATTGTCGGTGATTTTGTACCCCAGCACATGAAAATTAATTTCAATTTATTAATAAGTGCACACATCGACTCCAATTAAACTCACTATCGCCTTGTAAGCATATTTCTGTACGCCCTCCTCGTGATTCAGCATCCAGCAGCCGCTGATTGCTGGGGATAATTATAGAAAGCATGTCGAGTCCTTGATCCCGCCGCCTCGTCCAACCCGTTGCTACAGGAGACCTCAAAGGAGCTTTTGCATCCAACAGATCGCACATATGCGGAGATCTCTCAGGAAATTGTCCGTGTTCCTCCTTGCATTCTCATGTCTTCCGCATACCCATCCGTCTTCCTATGAGCTGACACTTGGAGAATCTATACAATGCTCTTCCAGGGAGCACACGCACCTCCGACTTCCATCTCTTTTTCGCCTATTATCCGATGAGAATCCGAAAAATGAAAGCGCTCCTGTGTCCAAAGCCGCAAAAATAGGCGCTGGAATTCGTGAGAAATTGAGCAAAATTCGTGGTATCTCGGATACATTCTACCAGAAACTGATTGATGCCGTCAAGATATATATGTGTGATAAAAATATTCAGGATGGCGAGCCGGATGCTCCTAACATGCGTTTCGTACCTCCAAGCAGCTCGAAAGCGTACAAAGACAGCACTGGCAATTGCATTCGACTGAATGTGACTTTAGCGACTGACGATACGGTGCGTCAAGAGTACCTCGCGGGTAATTGTGAAGTGAATCCCAATTGCTACTGGGCTGAGATCAACACGACCACCGATTTGGATCGGGTGCCCATCTACTCACTCACAGAGAGCGTTTCTCCAGCTGAAGGCTCCATGACGTATTCGGACGCAAAGAAGCACTTAAAGAAATGGATTCAAGGATTGGCAATCGTCATCCTCCCGGGTCTCATTCTCGCCGTTTTGAGCCTGATCACGTTCATTCTGTTTGTCATGTGTCGTTACTGCTGTAATCGCTGTGGTGGGCGTCAAGGCCGCGTAGGTGGCTATCGGTGTGTCGAGAAATTGTACCCAATTCTATTCTTCCTTTTGTTTGCGGGCGGAGTGATCGGTGTGGCGATCGCCGCGTTATCGTATCAAAAGATAGTGTCCAAAGCGGTCGGAGATACCTTGGACGATACATCGGAAACGATGGTTCAGATGACCGAGTGGTCCGGAAGAATTCAATCTCCGCTGATCAAAGTCCGCAATACTGTGGTCACGACCGCCAGCGACATCTCCACCGCACTGAATGGCACTGATTTCATCGAGCAAGGCACCAGCGGCCTCACGAGTCGTCTGGATGCGTTTTCCAGTAACTCTCGAAATCGCACGTTTCCATCTGGATGTAGCAATGTGACCGATTTGATCTGTTTTCCATGCGAAATCTGTACAATTATCAGCGGTAAAATGGCTTCTTCTGCTCGTCAGATCGAGACAAACGCCGGAAGTGGGGTCACACAGCTCAGAAATGTCCGTGGTCAGCTTCAGAGCAAGCTTGTAAGGATCGCCGATAAGGTGCAATCTCAAGTCGATGAGCAAGTGACCACTCTTTCGAGACTCACCGAAACGATCAACAGCACAAATGAGAACGTAGACGACATTCGTAAAGAGTATTCAAACCATAAAGCCATTCAACAAGCAGGTGTTCTCGCTCTCTTTGCATTGTCACTTGTCGTCATTGTTCTGGGGCTCATCGGCATCCTTTTTGGAATCACACCGTTACGCGTGCTTGTGAATATCATCCACGTCGCGTGGATCATCGGCTTTATTGCTTTGATCCTCACATTCATCCTAACATCTGTATTTCTCACAATCAGCGCCATTCTCACAGACGTCTGCCAACTGACGCTTATGCTCGGGAACGACTGGACTGTTGCAATGGGGGACATCGGTAAGGCTCCAAATGCGTGTTTCCGGAATACATCGCTTCTGGATGCATTCAATCTTTCTTCCGCGCTTTCGTTTGCTACTGGAGCCGTACAATTTCCGCAAGGAATTGAAGTCGCATCCATGTTGGATTTCTCGCAATTGGACGCGGCCGATCAAGAGATTCAAAACGTCACTGCGGGTGTTTTTCCATTCTCTGCGCCTTTGGATGCCTCGATCGCGTTTCTCAACTCGTACACGGACCAGGTTGGCTCTGGAGGCACGTGTGTGCTTCACGATACCTTTACACGCCCCAATATTTTGACTCCGTGGGTGGATGTCAATGTGCCTCAAGGAAGCAGTGCCAACGGCTCCGAGTTTCTCAAGTCGCGATATGCCTCTCAGGATGCAAATTGCGGGCAATCCAGTTCTTCAAAGTCGTTCGCTTGCACTCAGCATTCATCCACATGCGATTTTTCAACGTGGATACAGGAGATTTACGCCAACACGAGCGCACTGAAGAGGGTGGAGATCGACGCCAACGCATTTGTGAATGAGCTGCATGCAAATATGACGTCTGTGATGACTTATGTTGGGGACTTTAAGACGAAAGTAAGGGCGTTGGACGCGTCAATCGCATCGATCCGAGGCAATTTGGAGAGCAATTTGATTCAGTTTGTGACCGAGTTCAAAAATGCAATGTATTGTTCCTTTGTCGCGGACCGATACAACGATATTTACGGCGATTTATGCGGCGATCTGGTGCCAGCACTCACAATGATATCGCTGATGCTGTTTCTCGCTGGAATTTTTACGATTCCGGTGGAAATATGTCTCATCATAGCGCTCAAACGACTGAAAATTCGCCAAAATACAAGTGGGATGAAATTTAAATAATCAGAAAAATTTCAGCAATTTGCGTTATCGTTTGATCCCTCCGTTTGTATGAAGTCTCCACGGCTGCCACGAGGTCGTAGACAGCGACTGAACGCATTGATTTGCTTCCTGACGATTTAGAGAGGCATACCGCTCCATATTTTTTTGAAAAATCGCGTCGATAGCTTCATCGGATAAGCTGACATCGTTGGAGTGTGCGTCCAAAGACGCAAGGTACGACGGGGTCTTGAGCCTTTGCGCTGAGGTGGAGACGCTTTCTTCGTCGTTTACGCCTTGCTTGTACCGGTGAGGCTCCTTTCGAATGTCTAGGAGACTGGGATCTCGCATGAAGAAATCAAGGCTGTCTATGGTGGGCGACGCGCTTTCAGAGACGCTTTCCAGGTGCTTGGAATTGTCAGAATTTCCCGAGTCATGAAAAGTTTTGGCCAATTTGTCTAAAGAATCTTCCAGCAGCGTGGTAGACGGAGGCGAGAAGTTTATATTTTCGTTAAAGATGAGCTCACTTTCACACAAAAGCGGTTGGGAGGTCGTCATTTCTTTGACAAAAGTGCGAGGCGTAATTGGTTTTTCCGCTGGAATTTTTTGTAACTCTTTGAAGAGGTTCTTTACGCATTCCAATTGCGATTTCTCTCTTTCCGCTAATTCTCTTCGTAGCACTTCACATAATTTCTCAATCGCGCAATTTGGATCGGTGGTTTTCGGGTCGGGAGGTCGACTTTCTTGCTTGGATTTGATCTCTTCGACGAGTTGGCGCTGTTTCTGAAGCTCAAGACATATATTTTCATACTTTTGCTGGGTATCGGCCACAAAATTGTCCGCCAAAGAGTTATTTCGCGGCTGCAGAGGAGCAAAAGTCGGCTCGTAAGACGGCATTACAGGAGCCTGATACGTTGGAAGCGAAGCTAGAGGCAAACTATCGCGTCTAGAGGCTTCCAACTCTAGAGCTTCTCGCTCTACTAGCGTTCGTAGTTTTTCTTTTTCCTCGTTTTCCCTCTGTGAGAGCTTTTCTCGTCGTTCTTTTTCTTCGTTCTCCCGCTGTAAACAATTTTGTTGTCGTTGTTTTTCATCGTTTTCCAGCTTTAGTCGCTCTTGTATCTGAATGCTTTCTAATTCTCTCCGTTCTTCTTGTTCTCGCTTACGTTTTTCTTCCTCTTTGCGCTGATTTTTCTCATCAATTTGCTTCCGTAAAGCATTGTTCATATCTTGCTGCTGCTGCTTCTTTCGGATCACTTCTTCTCCCACAGAACCGCGGAGATCTGTTCGAACGCGTCGTCCACTTGGTTGCATACTCACCGGTTCAGCTTGCCAATGACGTGGGTCTGAAAGCGATTGCTGGGACTGTACCCTCTCCATCGGGTGGTACGTTTCCGGACAGTTGTTGTCTCGTTCGGATGAGTGAGGCATCGGCTCCGGGAAGCCATGCTGAAAGCCTTCATGGTACCCATTTTCGACTGTAAACGTCGGCTGAGGAGCCATCATTTGGTTCGTGTAGCGCATATCGTAAGGTATTTCTCTCCTCGAGTCGGAATGGTTCAATTGTGGAGCCATAAACTCGGGCTGTTGGGCATGAAAGACTCTCGGATCGTTTGCTTGATACGTTGCTTGTCGCTGTGGAGGTTGTTCGGGGACTCGATGCTGACCTCGTGCAAAATTTCCATGACCATCGTAATCCTTAAGTCCTAAATTATCAAATAAACCTCTATCCTGTCTTCTATCGATCTCAGCATTCGACGGAGCGGAGATTGACGGAGAAGGAACCGGCCAAGCTCCATGTTTCTCAAAGTCTTTTTCTCGTTGTTTGCGCGCAGTTTGCTCTTGTACTTGCTGAGCAAGTGCTTGAGAGTATTCACGTTGACGAAGAATTTTCTGCTCCTTCTCAAACGCATTATTCCCAAACATTGAGAAATTTATGCCTGAAAGGAGCGCTAGTCGCATAGGTCAATATTGCAGCTATTTTTAATTTGTTCGGAAGGAAACCTGAAAGCTCATTCCGTGTCTTTCTGACGAAGAAACGCGTCGATGAAATGCTTGCAGCCAACGCAGCACAACTGAGCATGCTCAATGGAATAATTGCTCACACCTATATTGTGAAATTAATTGCAATTAAATTTGCGGACCTGGCCATATTGATATCCTGTATTACCTAATATTCGGATATATTTGATAATGTTGCGGGATCCATGGCATGCGCACAGTTTTGTTGTGTGCTGTGTGCCGAAATGCGCCAATTTCACGCGACCGTTCTCCGAAATTTATAGAAACATAGCGCTGTACCAAAGCTGCTGTCTATGTAGCAGCGGAATTCCCATTGAGAGCATTGGCAAACGTTCTATTTCCACCACAAACAAGTCTTCGGATCATGCAAAATGGCGGGAATTCAGCCTGAAATCCAGCGACACGCTTTGTCAGTGTCTTCTCTGTGGCATTTACATTCATCGTAAATGCCTCTCCAAGGTCCACGCGCATCGCTTTTGCCGTCATTCCCGAAATTTAGACACCGATACATTTTTCCCGCACTGTGAAAATCGATCTTTCGCATCCAAAGGCCTAAAACACATAAACTCGCAGAAAATTGCAAAACTCTCAGTCACTTTTTTGGTGGATTTATTGCTACAAGACTCCAAATTGGCAATGGAGAGAGATAAGCTCGATGCACGATGGAAAGAGCCGAAAAGCTCATTTGTATCATGTTATTTAAGGCGATTTGCTCCTGTACTGATGGCAAGTGGTGTGGTTGGAGCTGTCGCATTGGGTCCTGCTGCGGGTTTGATTGCTGCTTTATCGACTGTAGCGCCATCGGCTGCCTTTGGAATGGAAGCCCTTGCTGCTGGTGTCGGTATTTCGGCCGCATTTGTCTCGATTCACAATCGACCGAATGCATCAGAAGACACAAATTGGGCGATGGAAATCTGTCGGGAATGTCAATTGATTCCACCGAGTGTCAAAAGCGATGCGTTTTTCAAAAAAGATGTCGAATTTCTTCATCGATTCACTCCTTCTCCGCTCAAAGACCATTCAGACTCTGTCGAATTCCCATCAATCGACGAAGTGTATCGCTTCTTTTTTGATGTCTTTGCCTCTCGCGACGAAGCTCTCAGTCATCTGAACGCGCAATTTTTCCGGAAAGTGAAGGAACGCCATACAATTCGCACCGAACAACTTTTAAAAAATGGGCTCAACACATCGGATTCTAAAGAACGGAGGTTAAAAGCGTGTAGAGAGACATTTGAGGATGTGAAAATGTATGTGGCTCATGTATTGGGAGTCGTATTGCAAATGTTTCCTTCATTCACGACGTCTGAAGAGTCGATCTTGATGTGCTCGGAAGCGGTTGAGCGCGTTATTTTCGATGGTTTGGTGTCGATCCTAAGAACCCGAGTGTATCAGGCGTTTGAAGAAGAAGATCAAGCATTCTGCAGTTGTGTTTACGAGCTACAAAAACAGCATTTCGAAGAGATTGAAATGATATCAAAAGTGAAATGGAAGCGGAAGGATTTATCGGATGAGAAATTAGTTCTCGCAGAAGACTTAATGGAACAAATGATTCACAAAACGCATTCTCCACTTCTCAAATTGAAAATTTTGTGTGAATCGTTCCGGCAAATTGCTTCGTTTGCCGATACCTTATACGGAAATGCATCTTCGGCCGATATTTTGGTCCCAATTTTATGTCTTGTGATCATCTTATCGACTCGGATTCCTCTTGGACACTTTGTATCTGAGATGGTGACGATCTCATACTTTATGGAAGGTGGAGGGAAAGGTGCGGAAGGGTATGTGCTCACAACATTTGAGGCGATGATCCAGATTATCGCGACAATTGATCGCTCTATTCTGCACGATTCCGCAGTGAGAGACGTTCGCACCATAATGGTAAGAGGTCGTGAGCGCGTGGAAAGCATTCAACAGTCCAAAGACGTCGAAGAAACGGACGAATTCTACGACGCGCAAAGTGCGTGATAATTGCATTAGAAATTTTACACAATTGTAATAGTCTACTACTAAAGCTGTAATATACCGGTATGCACTGGTAGTCGTAAGCATGGAAGCTTTGACTGGATCGCCAGCGCCCGAAACTTTGCACGATTCTGAAACTTCTACAGGCGATCATGACAATTGTAACCTGGAGGAGAAAGCCTCACCGTCTGCAAAATCCATTGATGATATCCTTCAGCTCCATCCATCGCCAATTACCGTGATAATGATCGGTATGGCAGGCAGCGGAAAAACCACATTAATGCAGGTAGGAAGCAGCTCCAAAGTCCATAAAAAACCCGCTCTATAGAATCGAATGTAGCGAATCCAATCGTATGGAGTCGAGCAGTCTATGCGCCAGTATATAATCAACCTGGACCCTGCAGTTAAGAAGACCGGATACAGCCCCAACATCGATATTCGCGACACTGTCGACTACAAACAAGTGATGAAGGAGTACACGCTCGGTCCAAATGGAGCGATTATGACGTGTTTGAATCTCTTTGCCACACGTTTCGATCAAGTGGTCGATCTGATCGCAAAACGAAGTGAAAATCTCGAGTATGTGGGCCAATGCTATCACTGAGGCTGAAGATGACGTGCTTTTCTAGCTATTGTTTCATTGACACACCCGGCCAGATTGAAGCATTTACGTGGTCTGCTTCGGGAAGTATCATCACGGAATCGCTCGCGATTACATTTCCTAGTGTGTTGGTGTATGTGATCGATACTCCGCGATCAATCAGCCCCAACACATTCATATCGAACATGTTGTACGCATGCAGGTATCCAATCGACCGTTTTGTGGTTTGTGAGCTCATTGCTCTGATCTCGCAGTATTTTGTACAAACTTCGCTTGCCATTTGTGATCGTATTTAACAAGATCGACGTGATTCGACACGAGTTTGCGGTAGAATGGATGACAGACTTTGAAGCTTTCCAGAAAGCGTTGGATCAGACTTCGGATGAGAGCTATATGAACAATCTATCGCGATCGTTGAGCTTGGTGCTGGAGGAATTTTACAACAATTTGCATTGTGTGGGCGTATCTGCTGCCACTGGCGAAGGAATGGATGCGTTTTTTAGCAAGATCCACTTGGCTGCAAAAGAGTATGATGAAACTTACGTTCCTGAATTGATAGCTCGCATTTTAGAGAAGAAAGTGAGGAAGGAGAAAGAGGAGGAAGATACGCTTGCAAGAATGATGAAAGATATCGACGTTGATGCGTCAAAAAAGGAGCCGTCCAATGGAAAGAGTAGTTCGGAAGGACCTCGCACAGATTTATAGGAATATTATAATATGACACGCGCGATTTCGCATCGCAAAGAGCGGACACCTTCGACATTCGCCGCTGAACGCTGTTGGCGTTCTGAACTTATACCGGCGTGGTACCGGTATTTGTATTAACCAATGACGATCGCGTTATGATACCGCTGCATCTTTGGTCACGAAATGCCGCCGAGATGCTGTACAGCTCGCGTTTTACGCGATTGTGGTGGTATTGCGCGGGCGCTGACGGGATGCCTGGTATATGAGAAGAAACTTGAGCGGTTTCTGTACTGCACACACCCAAATTCGCTCCATTTCCGCTCGTTTTGCGGCCTATATGGAGGAAAAGAAAAAACAGACAAATGGAAATGGATGAAAGATCGTCAGAATCCGCGCTTGCAGTCATTCTTGAGATCAGAACGCGCGTATTTCGATAAAATAACGCAGTCTCCTTCTTTTTCACGCACAAAAACCATTTTCTACCGCGAATTTCTTCATCGTTTCCACCAAACCGAAAATCGCTTTACCGTCGCCGAGCGAATCGGTTCGTTCGATTACGTTGTGGAAAATCGAAAGCACTGGAATTTTCCAGCGTATTTCCGTCGTCATTCGCTTACTGGTACTACGCAAATGATCTTGAATCAGAATAAAGAGCGCATTTTGATCGATTTACAGTCTTTTGCATTAATTTCTGCGATGAAATTTGGGTCCTTCCGAGATCATAAAGATCACTACCTTTTGGCACTGTTGATGGACGATTCCGAGAAGAGTCGATTGGTGTTCAAAAACCTCGAAACGCAGGCGACTCGCTTGTTACTCCATCTTCCAGACTCGATACGAAATGTCGAGTGGTTCGATGCACCCAACTGCTTTTATTACACCAAAACGGACGCGTTACAGCGACCGAGTCAGGTCTTCTCGTACGATCTCTGCACGGACACTCACACACTCGTAAGCTGCATCGTGTTCCTTCCTCTAGCTGACCATCAACTCGCAGATTTATGAAGAAAAAGATCTCGCGGTATTTGTCGATATTTCCAGGTCGAAAGACGAGAAATATCTCTTCATCAATTGCAATTCCAAAAGCTTCTCTGAGATCCGGGCGATTTCCACTTACAATCCATCCGAAAACTCGTTTATATTAAGACCACGCGAGCCGAATGTCGTCTACTTTGCCGAACACGCGAGTGATCGTTTTTACATCGTCACCAACGAAAGCGCTTGCAATTACAAAATCATGGAAATCGCCGATCATAAGCCATACGAATGGCAAAATTTTGTGCCGGAGGATCCCAACGTGAAGATCGAAGATGTGGATGTCTTCCAGCACCATCTCGTGCTGTACGAGCGAGTACAAAGTCTTCCTCGCATCCGCGTGATCGACCGACAGACTGCCTCGGAATTCATTGTGTCGTTACCAGAGTCCATCGCATGCAATCGGATCCTTCCAGGTGTCAATCGCGCGTATGAGACGTCCACAGTGCGATTTCTAGTGTCCACTCCATTCATCCCGGAGCTCGTGTACGACTTTAATTTGTTCTCGAAGCAATTGCTCTTGCGTCGAGAATCGATGGTCGACGCAAACAGCTCCTCTGAGCGCTCCTTTCGGCCATTCCATCATCGAGACTTTGTGTGTAAGAGAGAATTCATCCCGAGCTTCCAGGATGCCTCAATTTCCATCCCCATCACAATCCTCCATCATCGCAAGCTCGCACTGAATAACAAGCATCCAACACTTCTCATCGGGTACGGAGCGTATGGAACCAATCTGGAGGCTGATTTCGAGCTTGAGCATCTGAGTCTTTTGACACGCGGATGGGTGATCGCTATTGCTCACACGCGAGGTGGAGGCGAGTTGGGTCTCCCATGGTACCAACAAGGTCGTGGGTCGAACAAGGAGCATACATTTTCGGACTATTACGCATGTGCTCGATATCTCTTGGACAAGTATACATCGCCTCACTTGCTTGTGGGCAAAGGAACCAGCGCAGGTGGATTGATTATGGGCGTGATGGCTAACCGGTATCCCGACTTGTTTCAGGCTTTGGTGATGCGTGTTCCCTTTGTGGATGTTCTGGACACTATGATGGATGCTCAATTGCCTCTGACGCTCCACGAGTACGAAGAATGGGGAAACCCGGCCGCTGACGCTGATGCCCGAGCGTATATCTCCTCATACGCTCCCTGTGAGAACGTCAGACCGGGTCGAAAGCCTCACATGTTGGTCACTGGAAGTCTGAATGACTACCGCGTGCAGTATTGGGAGCCAGCAAAGTGGGTCTTTCAGCATCGGCAAAAGCTCAAGGATCCTTCCAATTGTGTTTTGCTGAAAATGAGCGATACAGACGGCCATTATGGCGGTTCTGGGCGATTGGATCAGTTTGAAGCGAATGCGATTGAATTTGCGTTTTTGTACAGAGCGCTGGGCCTTTTGGACGTCAATCGGTTCATTTCTGGCGATGGAACGAGTGTTTAAAGAGATTTGTGTACTAGTTTTGTAGCGATTGATTTCTCGTAGATTAGTAATGTTTAGAGTGCTTTTTGGGGGGGGTAGTACAAGTGACCGTCGAGGAATCGATGCATGCAAGAATCGCGGGATTCGACCGTGAAGTTGACGTGCTACATCGCGTCAAAGACGAGCGATTGGACGTGCATTCGATCGCTTTTGGAAGATCGATGACAGTACCCTACCTTTCAAAATCCATTCCACACCGCGCCGATGGTACAAAAGTCTCGGTGAATGGAAGGGACAATGACTACCGTGCTGAATGCAACATGCACACTAGATGCGCCATCTCGCGGTCCATACCCGCTGCAGAGAGATCCATGCACCACGACGCCAAAGGACTCAACGTGTCGCGTGGATCCGCTCGCACAAACTCCCAATGTATCGGATGGAGCTCCTCGCACTGGGTCTTCTTCTATTTCGATGCAAAAACCCGACGCCATCCCAAATGACTGTGAAATCGACTCGTGTGCATCTCTCATGGACACCAATTCAATGGAATCGTTTGAGAAATGGAAGGAAGAGGAAGAGGAAGAGGAATTGTGGAAGGATGCGCTTCAGGCTCGAGTGAACCAGCTGGAACAGAAGATCGATCGGATCGATCTTTCAAGCTTTAAGAAGACTGTGGACACTCCAATGTCGCATCCCATCGCGAAATTCGCTGTTTCGGAGCGTCAATCGACCGTCAATTTCGTCCTTGCGACCTCGAAAACTCGCCATAATCAGACATTTCTGGTGCCAAAAAGTGTCCGTTTGCTCTCAAATGTGCGTCCATTCTTCCCTCTATAACATCCTTGCTCTTCTGAATGCGTTTGTACTCGTAGACACGCTCGGAATGCGCACACAATAGCTCACAAGAAGTCAAACTTTTGCGGAAGAAATCAGGCTCAGGATGCAATGGTCGAAAATCACGATTTTGCAGGAGATATCGTCGCGAAGAGACCGAATGCTGCTATCTAAAACGAGCAATCAGCACGTCGACGCTGTCCCCTTCATCGTCAATATTGAGCTCGCAAACTGCCGAGGACATTGAGATCGAAACAGCGCAAAGCGATGCCGAAATGGTGCGCCAATTCCTCGTCAACGACATCAAAAATGTAAGTGGACGACGAAGAATGAACGCTCAAGTGACCTCTGTTCTATGTAGCTCACAATCGACCGGCTTTTGCAAGAATGCAAGCGCAAACAGTTTTTAGAAGCGTACTATTTACAGTCTGAAAAAGACAAAGGCGCAGAGATTTTGTCCGAGGAGCTTTCCACAACAAAATGACGCTTGGACGACGGAATCACAACGCCTCAGCCATATGGCTCATTCTATTTATTGATGGTAATGCCACCGACACGCGTCAAGATCACTCGACAGCGTAGATCTGATCTCGATCAGTGTGTCCATTGGCGTGCCCGATAATTGCTCGTAGTTCGTGTCAGTGAATACAAATGTCAATTCTGAACTTGGATCTCGAGGCTTTCTATCGCAAAATGCTGTCGTCCAGGCTACGCTCATAAAATCACATCGATGCTGGGAATCACGCGATGCTCTTTGAGCTCATGTGCAAACCAAATGAGCACTTCTTGCTCCAGTTCCAAAAATTTGCCTTGACACATATTGGGCGTTCCAGGTGCGACTTGCCCTCGTTTCCTCACATTTCGACTGAGTTCCGGGCTATCTGTTTTTAATGGAAGTGCAATTCGCGGCGATCGATGTCGTTGTCGTGTGGTGGAGTTCGTGCTAAAAGCTGTGGAAATTTTCAGTATACCTTTGATACTCGACCAGAGGCTCCGTATCGAGTGCCAAAGCATGAATCCATTCTGGATGGAACTTTGCTTATTTTGGAGATGGATGTGGAATGTCAAATTGAGCAAGAATTCAATGTGGCTGTCGTACTCGATTTCGATCTGGATCGGATGAGGACCAATTTTGCTTCGAAGTAGAGCCGCGGCAGTCGCCGCCGATGACACCAGAGCCAACGCTGACGGCGTAGAGCTTGAGCTATTGGATCCATTGGCATTCTCGGATGCGTTTGAAGTTCCAAACACGCCCACAATCGCTACGTTAGCTGCAGCATTCTTTGCAGCTTCAGCAGCAACTTCCACAGCGGCTCTTTGTCGAGACCTCTTTTTCATTGTCTCGATCCAAGCGTTGAAAGCTTTCACGATACGAGCTCGCCAGGCACGAATACTGGTGCTTTGTATTTGTATCAATCCGCTGGCAGTCAGCGATTTCCTGGAGCTTCGACTCCGTACTTTGAGCTGCTTCTCGGTGTACGGCTGCCCGTACCCAGGTTTCTCATACCACATGACACGCCGCAATTCCGAGGTCGGCTGTAGGTAGCTTTCTTGCTTCTCCAAAGGCCGGGTGCTCAGAAACTTGTGGTAAGCGGTCATATCGACGTTCTTATTCATCTTGATGCGAAGCACATGATGTCCTTTGGAATTCCTCGCATCGACGTGTTGTTTCCATTGGAAGAGCACGAAGACAAAGAGAAGCATCCAGAGGATATTTAGCAGGAAAAGGAGCATGGGGATCTCGCTTATCGGACTGATGATGCTTTTCTGGATCCATGTTGGCACAGAATGCAAGCCCAATGTCCCTCCATACACGCGATCCGCGATAGTGAATGCAAAGCTCGCAGCCAAGAGGTAGCAAGTCGACTCCAGTGAGACTTTTGCCTCGGCTAAAACTTGATTGGAAGCATCGTCCAGTTGCTTGGTATTGGATTCCACATTTCGAAAGATATCCTGGAGCTGTGTGGTGTTCAAGACCTCAGCCATCTGACGCAGATTCGTTATTTCGTACTTTGCTCCATGGACGAGTTTTTCCAGGTCTCGAGCACGTGACAAGATATCTTCATGCTGCTTGTCGAGCTTGAGGACTCCATAGATGGCTTCCTCTTCTTCGCTTGGATCTGAAGACTTGACTGGGATCTTGATGATCTCCAGGGATTCCAGCAAGTAACCGAGTGTATCTGTGAATAGGATCAAGTCGTTTGTGCTTTGGCTCAACATCGATCGGATGCGTGAGACGTGATTCGGGTCTTCTTTGGTGTGGAGAATCAAATTGCGAATCTCTTTGAGATGCTCTTGAAGGACGAAGATGCGGTTAAAAAAGCTTCGAAGAAACATCTCACGACACAATAAGGAGAAGTAGGACACCAGCAAGCTTTCAAATCGCCGAGAAGCCGGTCCAACGATCAAAATACCTTCCCTTCCCAGCATCAGAAGCGATTCTTCTCCGATCCCAAAAGCACAATGCAGATCGCCGAGGATTTGCTTGAGCTCGTTCTCGTAATCTCCACGATCCAAGTACTCGTTGCTGGGCATGAAGGGGTAGATTTCGTCTGCGAAAATGAGATTAAACTTTCCTCGATTCGCGACATCCCCGAGGTAAGTCACGTCTAAGAGCGATGTCTGGTACGAGGAGAGTAGGTCGTCCATGATTTCCGAGGAATCCTGATGGATATCCACAAGCAGTCGAGATAACAAGTCGACGGAAATGCTATCGGACAACTGATCCATGATCGCATCCACGTGAATTCCGTAAAATATGGTCCCGTCAACGTGTAAGTGTATCCCAAAGTTCTCAATCTGAACGATCCCGTCGTCCTCCGGAAAATGAATTTCGGCCTCAAAATTGATGTAACGAGCGGGATCATAATCGAGAATTCGGACTTGGGTCAGGCCCGGTGGAACTTCAAATTGCGTATCGGTGGGCCGATCGTCGATCAGCGAGGTGAAGAGGCCACCTTGACATCGATCCATGGACCCGAGCCTTTCGTTCAGAGCAATGATCTGGTTGGAGCCGAACGGGATCCATTCCCCAATGATGCACACCGCATTCGACAACACGATCGCTTCCGATAATGCGTCTCGGATGTTGGATTGACCGTGAGCTGATTCTTTGTTCCGGTGAGCATTCGAGGATAAAGCCCGACGACACTTTGCGTTACGAACGCACTCGGGAATGAATGGGGACGAAACGTATGAAACATCTTCGGTCTCGGTGACCTGAGAGTATCGAAAGTATCCGATGGATTCCAGGATGAATTTTCCCTCTTCGTTGAAGGTCAGTTCTGCAGCTTCATTTTCCTGCTGCTTTTGCTGCTGTCTGAGTGCGAGATGCTTCTCACTGCGACTCAGCAGCGAATACTTTGTATTGAGGCTAAGCAAGGTCGAAACAGAGGCATTCTTGGGGTCAGTATTCATTTTAAATGGAATATAACGAATTTGCAAAAGCTCACGACGATAAGGTTTTGGTGCAAAAATGAATTCATCGACTTTATGTTTCAAGTCTTTTCCAACTTGCTGGAGTAACTCGAATCCTCTCAACGATACTTGAAATGCAGTCACGGAATGATAATCTCGCGTGGATAATTTCAATCCATTCACCAAATTGGCTTCTCTCAAATCATCAATGGCCGATTTCCCATCCTGCGAGGTATTGATCCAGATCCGCTTCGGTCTTCCGTCTTGAGCAATAACCAAAGCCGCAGGCGCATAATCGAAATTCAGCACCCCAGCTGCGATTCCCTCATACATAAGTACTAGTAGAGGTATCTGACGGATCCAGGACTCTCTGTCTTGTGGAGTTTTGGCACAGCTTGCATACCTCGAAAGCATGTATAGAACCCTCACATGATCGACGGGCCAGGTCTCTTGCACCACATCGCCGACATCCAATCCATTTCTCGATAGTGAGAATGTAATATCGTCCAATCGCTCCGAATGAGGGACACAAAGTGGTTCATCTCCAGAGGTCTGTGCGCTATGTTTTCGATCTTTAAGCGTCAATGAGCTTCTCCTAGACGTCACTTTTCTCGGTGTGGAAGGCCAAAGACTCTGTTGCATGGTATCGCCTGAAAAGCGGGTTAAAATTGTATTGCCGATGGTGTCCTTGGCTTCTTCGTTTGCGATGTGTAAGGTGTCCATATTGATGGACCGATCGGAGCGATTTGAGCTCCTTTGGAAGAGATTTGGATCAAAATTCGGTATTTCTTCGTCAATGTGACACTGTCCTGGCAATTTAGGCGATTTTGAACTAGTTTTCATCCACCTGAAGCATTCTATCAGTGAGCATTAGATGACCGAATCGGCGTCTCGTAAAGTTGCGACGTTTGCGTGAAACATAACGTTATGTATCGATATGGCATGTATAGTATACGATTCTATTGTGCGATGGTAAATGTGTTCTCTGCACGCCCTGATGCCATTGCGTTTCTACCACTTTTTAATGCTTTATATGTAGGCAAATACACTCGCCACATACCTGACGTCGATACGAAACTCCTTGGAAGGTGCTTTATGTCTTCGAAACTTTCCTTCGCAAGTTATTGAACGTCACAACAAGCCGGAAATCGAACTCAAGCAAGTATACGAATCATGTGTGTACCGTTTCTCATCCTTCCTCTTACTTGTAGATTGAGCAAAGAACTGATTCTGAATCCGATTTTGATCTGTCGCAATGAGAACGAGAAATGTCTGATTGAACCTTCCATCAATTCGACTCGCGTGAGTGTGTGTGTCAAGCAAACGGACGAGATCGAAGTCATTTTATGTCACAAATTCACTCGTTTTCTGATGCAACGCTCCGAGCAATTCATCATCATGCGAAGAGTGCCCGTGGAAGGATATCAGATCAGCTTTCTGATCACGCACACGCATCTAGAAAACCTGTACAAACACAAATTGATCGATTTTATCATCCAATTCATGCAAGATATTGACAAAGAGATCAGTGAGATGAAGATTTCGCTCAATGCCAGAGGGAGGATCGTTGCCACAGAATTCATGAAGCAGTTCACATTGTAGAGATGCTGGTCAGCGTTATGTGGGGATTGTGTTTCGCCCATTTCTACAGTGATCCAGGTCGAATGGGAAGATACTGGGTCCTTCACATGATACTACAGGCACGTTGACTATCACTAACAGTATTTGAATCCCCACATGATTCAAGTTTGCCGATAAAGCATTTCTCTAACGTCTTTCGCGCCCTTTTTGAATGAAAATTCATGTCTTTGGTACAATCCACTCCGCCTGCTTTTCGCAGAATCGACTTTGTGCCCCCCGGATGGGCCAAGATAAGACCTGTGACATCGTACACATTATTCTTGGAGACGATCCAACAAGAATCCATTCCTCGATGGTTTCGTACTTCACAAAGACACAGTTTGTGAAGACCGCTGCATCGTTTCGGCACGTCTTTGCATATGCTAATGCATTCATGAGATGTGTCATATCGATCCAAATCGCTCTCTCGCAATGTCGGCACAACACTTTTCCCCACCCGTCTCCTTGAAGCTGTGCTATGATACGACTCTGTGACCACAGACAACATTTGTATAGGTCGACACGCTTCACCAACAAAGCAAAGATCGGCTCCTCTTGGGCGCTGGACAACGAGATCCTCCTCATAATCGACACAAACCAGTTCGTCTGCCTCCTCAATCGCCTTATGATCCAAATGTATATCATTTCCCAAGTCCTCAACGTCCAATGTGACGTCCCCCGAGTCGTTCTGATTGCTGTCAGACGCTGGAAATTCGTCGACTTGACACAAACTCTCATCGTATTTCTCGCAATAATTATCCTTTGACACGCGTCTCTGAGTAAGTAGCGGTGATTCCGGACAGTCAAAGTGACCAGAACGATACTTAATCGGCGCAGACCAAAGCGGCGCGCCATCGGCGCATTTCGGACTTAATTGACACATGGAGGTATGTCTCTTTTTCGACGCAAAATGCTGTTATGCCAAGCAGAAACCCTTTAAGAAGACGATTTGTAGCGTGTAAAAGCCTTAATACACGATAGTATTCTTCGTACTAATAAAAGCTTGCGATTACATACTAACTCTCTCCTAATTATGGCGCCTTATGCATAAATGGACGACATAAATGAGTTTATCACCAGCGTACAAGCACGCACACACAAACTCTTAGCGCAGAATAAGAAATTGCAGCGCAGCAATGTGCGCACAGCTATCTCCCATAAGTATGAACCGAGCAAAAAGCCTTTGGGCCAGCATTTCCTCCCAAAAACGTCCGCTGAGGCGCCAAAGGCTCCATCTGAAGCGGATGTGACCCAAGGCCTACCTCTAATTCCCTTGAAATCGCCTAAAGATAAGATATCGAGCTCTCCATCAAAGGAGCGCCTGAAATCGCTTCCAATCGTGCAATTACATACTGCCAACATGAACGGATCAAAGGCGCAGTCGAGTGCGGAGAGTTTGCTCCAAAAGGCTGATCATGTCGACTTGCTGCTGAAAAAGCTGGGTCTGCGTCCCGCACGAGTGAAAAAGGTTGAGCATATCGTGGAATATCGTATGTGTGCTTCGTGTTGGGCAGATCCGCTAAAAACAGGCTGTGGGCTCAATCGAGCCACAAAAGGTCCCGGAATGGAGCCTGATGCGGTCGCTCGAAGCCTCGGAATGCAGGGCCCTTCGAGCTGGTCCACGCATGATTTGTACACGATGTATCGAATGGAGAAGGCCTCAGGCTTGGAAGGGCATGGGCATTTGATACTTCGGATGTTTCTATGCCAAGTCGACCGAGAGAACCGCTGGATGATGGAGAAGTTTGACGCCCACGAGTCGATTAGGAGCCTGGATGCAGGCGTTGAGCGTCTGTCAAGTCTGAAGGAGGAGCATCTCGAGAGACTTCGCTCTCGGGTCTTCTCCATTCCCAAGGTAGAGCAGTTCAAGAATCAGCGCTCCCCTCTTTCAGCTGGTAAACTGCCGACTCAAGAGCATTATCATTCTACCTCCCGAGTCACATCGACAATCCCGTGGGAAAATGCAAAGAAACGCATACAAATCGTCCTCCATTTCGCTTGGAATTCATCGTTCTCGCGTTCTTCACCTTCGTGTCTTGTCTCGCTCAATCTCTGTGGTCCTGTACCCTGTAGACAACAGATTGCCTGGACTCCAGGCCTCGAGTCTATGCCAACCTCAGCATCAAATGATCAGTTTTTCGCCCAGCATTTCCAATTGTCTTACCAGCATCAATACGACTTCCTAACGCTCAAATATGATTCTCCACCCATCATCTCGGAGAAGCGGATTTACCCAAAGCCGATACCTCATCCATCTTACAATCGATCTGAGCCTCCAGTCTTCACATTGAGCAAGTCATTCGCGAACGATATCCGTCTCCAGAAGGGTCAGAGCTGCAGGAAATCCACAGCGCTTCAGCGAGGTATTTGCTCGACCACAATAATCAACGCGAAAATAGTCAAGTCCCGGCTCTCAAGCGGGATGAATGAGCCATTTTTATCCAGGGTGATCATGCAATTCCACACTATCCGCTGTTTCCGGGGCTCAGAGCCTGAGCCCGATACGAATCAAACGCGATCTACAAAGAGAGGCTCCAAATCTCATTCCATTCAGGCGGAAGAGCTTCCAAGCACACGAAAAACAGCTTCCATGACCCAGTTTATAACTCGAAATCACACAGTTTTATCCTGGAATGCTCTTGGCAATCAAAAGAACAACGCAAAGTTGGCTGGAATCGCTCGGTCACAAGACACCAGGCCGGACAGGACTCCAAGTCTCATTCCAAAGCCGTCCACACGCTTCATTTCCAATCTCATGAGAGAGCTATCCGCCCAAGCTCAGACATCTCCCCAACGTCTCAAGCCGAATGATCCACAAACTCGTCAAGAAAAGCATGCAAAAGCGATGGCACACGCACGAAATAGCAACTACGAAGGAGTACGAATCGCATTTTCCGCATCTCATTGTCTCACTTTACCTCTAGGTGGAGCTCATGATCCGATCGGGTATCGACGTCGATGAGCGTGACGAGTTGGGGAATACACTGCTCATTCTGGTCGCACAACAGGGCAGCAAGCGACTCGCAAGGCTCCTACTCCGCAATCGAGCCACATTGAATGCACAGGTACACTGAAAATTGCTTGATTCTCGTGTATTGATCTCTTATCTCCTGCAAGAATTCGCATGGGAACACTGCTCTTCACTATTCGTACCACTACAACCATAGCGCGCTCAGCGAGTACTTGATAAGGAATGGAGCCAGCAATAGTATCCAGAACGTTCGCGGTCGCAACTGCTACGAAGGGATCTAAGGCTCGGGCTCAGGAGATCAACTGGGAATGTCGATTCCAGGATTCGCGATGGGAGCGATCACTTTGTACCATACTGGATTCACTCGCAATCGCCCGATGAAGATCGTTGGGGCGATGAGGTCGTTCAGTTGACAGATGCAATTTTGAGCCGCAGATCTTGCCAACCGATTGCTTCCTTCCAGCGTGAATACCAACGGGTCAAAGAACAGTTCTAAATATTGTTTGAAGACCTTTTTCCCGAGCGATTTGGCCATCAAAACAAGCTGTTTCCAGATTGTTTCCTGCAGAGTCACTGTCTGCGGGAAGTGACGGAGTATTGCGACATCGGCGATCTGGGGAAGGAAGCCTACCGCTACCTCTGGAGCAAGCACACAGAGCTCTCGGACAAGGTAAATCGCTCCATCCGTGTGCTCCCATAATGCTTTGGGTCGTTTTTCAGGCCTTTCAAGAAACTTTGGCTCAAGCGAACAACACGAAAATGCTTGTTTGCTTCGATGTTTCTTCTCGGATCGAAGGATGTCATCGTACTCTGTCTGCGACATGGGAGCTTGTTTCCTCGCAAGTGTCAAGTACTCTTCCGTGATGCTTTTCACGCGATCTAAAGCTTCGACTCCGTACGCTTGAATGACATTTCCAAGCGCGATTGCAGCATCTTCACGCACCGACCAAATCTCGTCCGATAAATGGTCAAACCACAAGGCAAAGAGCTCTTCGAGATACGGTCTCGATTCTTCCGGGAATCCAAGCACGAATTTCCCGGTACTCAGGCAAGCTGCATCCCTCACGATCCACGAGCTGTCACGAAAACACGTGAGGAGCGCTACCATGAGACGTTGTGCGTGCTTTCGAATCGCATCTGGATCCACCTTGGAAACGAGTTCAGCGATACAATGACAAGCAGCTTCTCTCACGCAGTGATTTGTCATTTCCACGTAATAATCAACGATGTAATCGGCGTATTTGGCAACAATCTGCCGTCCTTGGTCCCCCATCACAAGCTGCCATGTTTCTTGCGAGTGTTTCTGGACGCGTTCTGCGACATAATAGCGATTGAAACACAAGCGCGGGACTATGATCGGGTAGTACTCTTCTCGGTCTTTGAGGCTCAGTTTGAACAGAAAAGCTCGAACCGAGATAGATGCAGCATAACGCACTTGACTCCAGTTGTCTTGGAGACCTCGAACGATGCACTCACACAACTTTTGTGTGAATTTCCCAACCTGACAGAGACATTCCAAAGTCGCAGCATTACACAACACCGAGACGATGTCGAGGCCTACGACCCGAACATGACGATTTACATGGAAGACGCTTTGTTTGGTGAGCAGATCAAACAACGGAGCAGTCAAGTATTGGAATGGCCAATCGATCTGCTGAGAATCAGATTCCCGCAGAAACATTTTCCCATTTCCTTCAATGATGAATTTCCACGCACATAAAGAAGTCTCAAGCGCCTTCCACCCGCTTACGTCGTCCAATCGATGCGGAGTCGATGGTGTTTTGGGCGTTGATGGTAACGATTCCATCCCATTTATACTGATATTATCATCTTCAGCATCCACTTCCTCGAAATCCGGTGATCGTTGCATATTGCAAACGATCGAATCGATAATCACTTGAGAAAATGTGCTAAAAACCCACTCGAAATTCCAGCGTGCAAGGCTTCCAAGAAGCTTTCCAATCTCCACACGTACCCGAGGCTCCCAGTGTTCCAAATTATCCATTATAGCGCGTGCAATAACGCCCTCTAAAATCTCTTGAGACAGCAGACACTGCGCGGCGTTGGGCGGTATCAACTTTTCATCGCTTTTAACAGCGTTTTCGAGCTCCATTTCCCCCGCAGTGGTCGTAATTCCTTCGATTTGCTCAGTTTCCCTGCAGGTGAAGGCATTCAGACACTCCTGGACCACTTTAGACGCCAATGCGATTGGTTCCCATCGATTTTCTTTGGTAGCAAGCTCCAATAGTTTTTCGATTTTCTGCTCCAGGAGAGAGTGTTGAAGGACGTTCTCATACAGATCGCGTTCGCGAAAGATCAGTTGCATGGATTTTGCAGTAAGAACGACCTCTTTGGACACATTGGGGCGAAATGGAATCGTACAAAGGGCCGTCTTGGCACTCGACAGATTCATTGATTTTTTCTTCCAAAATGTGTTTGAAACACTTAACTCATATGTCTGTTATTATGTGCTGAAGGTGCGAAAGCGATTCCAAGCAATTGCGTTTGGCGTTTATTTGCGGAGCTGTGCCGTTGTATGTAGCTCTTTACACTCTCATATTCTTTCGGATTTCTTGTATGAGGTGTACTGCCTACGGGAGATAATTTTTGATGTCGAATGAATTGCTTTGGCGCCATTGTTTCAGGGTTTAGGTTGCATGTCTTTTGCGATCGTTTTCGGCGTCGAATATCGGACGCAATACAAATTTCCTCATCCGATCGATTAAATGTCCGTTTTAGTTGCTGAATAGTATCGTGAATCGGACCGATTGGCGCGCTGTATCCGCTCAATCGCCTTTGAAAATGAGACAGATATCGCTCTAAGATGCTCGAATGAATTCGATTCCCACGAGCATCAATCCATAAAATATGGCTCCACTGAGCCACAGTATGCATCAGGGGAACTATATCTCGCTGAATTGCATTGTTGCACAGTAAAATTAACCGCAGGGCTTTCGCTTCTGCGCACAAAAGTAGTGATCTTGCACCCAGGCTGCCGATATGATTGTCCGATATATTGAGCAGGGACAGATTTGGAGTGTTTCGAAGGCCTTGAGCCAGTGAGATCGCTCCGTCATCTCCAAACCGATTCCCACGGAGGTCCATGTACTGAATTGTATTCGATGCGAGCGCTTCACTCAGCGTGCGAATATCCTCATCAGTCAATTGGACCTCGGCTAAGGCGATGTACCGCAACTGGTTCCCAAAGAGTTTAAGAGCGATTGTCGCGTGCCTTTGCTCAACCGATCGTCTTCCATTCTGTACCTATTCCAGGTAATGAGTGGAAAGCCGAAAGAGAGTCGAAATGGAGCGCAACTACCTCGAGGAAGAGTGTATCCAGAGACGAGCATAGCCCCGGCTTGAGAGAGCTTATGGAAGCTGGGTCATGAAATGGACCTTGACTGGCTTCAGAAGGATCACACGAGCAATCGTTGACCCCATCCGAACAAAAGTTTGTCCGAATTGCCAACTGCTTGAGAGATTGCTCCTTATTGTGTTGAATGGAGGACAAAATGGAATAAAGGTGACGAATGAAAATGTGTCCACCGTCCAGTACGAGACAACGAAGAGCCTGGCTGTATCGTATGACTGCAATCAAAGTATACAAAATGCGGCAATTACATCCTTTGACAATAATACTTTTATATTGGAACAGCTGGGCTCTATCATCGAGCGAGAATCGATCCTGAACAATTAGAGAAGGGCCAAAACGCTCAGTTTGATGCAATATCAGAGAGTCGATGGGGCTTGCGATCGACTCGACGCGATTCTTCCTCACAACGAGCTGACAGAAGGACTGAATCGTACGGGCTGAGCGATGAAGTACCGCATCAGGCGTGCGCCCAGGCTCCACTCTGACTGTATCGGCCTCAAATGGCTCATAGAAAAGCTCGACATCCTGTCGGGATTGCACACACCGACGAAAACGCCTTTGTACGCGTGAGACCTGATCCTCCGTCGATCGTTCATTGTCTTTCACAATTGACATTGCCTCTGCCAAATCAATGGAAGCGATAATTGACGGATTTTTGGCATCCTTAACGTCATTTCGAAGCTCGTCCTCAGTCTTGAGCACTGTCTCTGCAATATCCCTCTCCTCATGTAGGAGGACTTCCATTCCCTGAAGCAGCATGAAGCGTCAGAGTGAGCTGCAGATGGTCTATCAAGCGAATTCAGCACCCTTTCTCGATACTTCTCACAATGTTCATCAATCAAACGCCTTTGTTCAGCCTGCAAATGACATTTTCGAACCCATTTCTGAAGTCGACAAACTGCAGCTTCTTCAGTAACGATCCTCACGCCATACTTTTCCCGGTACACTTGCATGAGATGCAACCTCACAGACTTGTCATACGGATTCGATACATACGAAGACTCTGCCTCCTCCTGTCTCCTTCGTTCCATCCTTTTACATTCATCACGAACGAGCATTCCTCGAAACACGCGTGCGATTTGGATCTGACTCGCATCTTCCAGATCAAACTGAGACCTACGAAGAGCCCGTGAGCCTCCAGCACCAAAAGCAAAGCTGAGCGTACTGCCACTTTGTCGGAAACCAGCTTCTCAATTTATCGCGAGTCTCACGATCGTAACGCGATATAAAGTGGCAACATTCCATCGTCCGTATCGCCAATTCCATTTGATTCATTCGATGGTAGTAGCCCGCAAGTGTTCTGAACTCATCCAGGCTCCTTCTTACGTGCGGCTTCATCTCCAAAGCATGAAGCAGAGCATCGATTGCAAAGATTGGAGCGTCGAACGAGCTGCTTGAGAAAAAGTCTGCCCATTCCTCAAAACTCTTTGGAGAGAGCTTCGGTTCTTTCGGGCGGAGATTGCTGGGCCCAATGGCTTTCTTGATGCAGTATTCACAGAGCTCTTTATAACAGCGAGAAGAGTCTATCCGCATGCTATTCGATGCGCCCGAGCTGACATAATCGGCTTTTGCCTCGTATACCCGAGCTCGAAGGTACAAAAGAAGCGCGTAATTTGTCGGGATACTGGTGAAGGCATGATCGGATAGAAGCCTCGCAGACATCTCCAGACACTCTTCGAGCACTGAAAGCCTTTTTTGCCCGCTCAAGCGCTTGTTTTCATGCTTGATCGTGACCTTCCCGTCCTCCAGTTGAATACGTCTCTGACACATCACAAAGAAGAATTGGATCGATACCGCGCGGAAGATGAATTGGCAATGTAGATGCCACGTGGGGAACTCATTCTGCAGATAGCAACAGACATCGTACGCAGGTGCCAATGCTCCAAGTGTTTCAAGAATGTATTCATATTCGAAAAGCACATTTGGGTCAGCGAGGTACTCTAAATACTGAAGCGAAGTTTCGAGCGCTCTCCGGGCTTTCCACAACGACTCCCAATCCGCGACCTCTTTCCACGCCTGCAAGTAACATTGTGATAATCTTCTCCATACCAACGATGGAGTACTCGGCTCGTCTAATGCGATCGCTACTTCATAGTGTTGCGCTGCACGTCGATAGTCACACAAATGATACAGCAAATGAGCGTATCTTCGCTGTCTCCAAGGTCGATTGGGGTCCTTCTTCAGTATATTCTCATGACGGAGACACATGACGCGATAGATTGCTCGACGCCACGAAGTCCGACTCGGGCCATACGTCTGGGATGCGCTCAAGTCAATTTGGTGATTTTCCACGTGGGCATCCCACCGCGTCATTCTAGTGCTTTCAGGCTATTTGATGCTAAATAGAGGCTTGTCGATATAATTAGATAGCAAGACGAACCGTTGAATGACCAAGAGCTTTACGCCGATAGAAATTCCTCTTTTGTCGCTTGGACGACTGGCTACCCAGCTCTAGCAACTCGTCATCGCTCGATATTCACCCTCAGAATATGAAGAAACTCGACATCGAGGTCAATGATCAAGCAGAGAGGCTCGTCCCCGCCAGTGATCGAGCGCATCCGGCGCCTAGCCTTGAGGTGACCTCTTCCAGAAGACTAAAGAAAGGCTTTTGCAGTAGAAAACGTATCGGGCTGAAAATAAATGCCGATCTGAATGCGGCTCCGAGTACCAGCATACTCGAAAAGACAAAGGAAGGAGCAGATGCCGCCCGAGACGCAACAGATACGCCTTGGTGGATCATGGAGTACCAATGCCCGCCACCAGGTCATCTCGGGGCACACAGCGTCGATGTGCCTCAGCCGCTTTCAGGCGAGCCAGGCATCACGACATTGGAGAAGCAAATACATGCAGAAACGCACACAAAGACCGAGACTCAACATCGTAAAATCTCATCCATCAAAGAACACATTCCTTCGTATATTAGCTACAGTGCGTATTTGCGTATAGTCTCCTACCTGAGGCTCATCCTAAGCGCTTTCTTTGTAGAGCACAGCCCGGGTCAAAAGCGTAAATTCGGCGCAACCGAAAAGGAAGAGATGCTATCGAGTCCTTCTACAATCGCTATAAAAGAGCTAAAGCAGTGTCATCTTACAAACAGGTTAACGTCTATTTTTATTAGAATTCTCATCTAAATTTTGCTCAGTTGTCAGATGTTGGAAACACCTCCGCTAAATGATAAAAAAAGCGACTTATTTCCGGGTATAACGATCATAACGCCGACAAAAGGATCAAAAGGGCACGAGGAAGATGAATTTCGGGCAGCCGATGGATCCAAATCGACACAAATGGCACGAACGATTTGAAGACTTGCCGATTCACCGAGTCGATCGATAAAGCGCGAACACAATGGATCATTTCCAAATTTGGCGTAGCAGGGTGTTGACTATTTTTGCGACTTTATCGGAGCTCGAGCAAGCCAATTGCACCAATTCTTTTCTCATCGGCCAAAGGAATGGAATGATTTCCGAGCACTTGGATACATTCAAGAGAATTCCACTGGCCATACACTGAAGCTTTTCATGTTGGATTTGGTTGGAAGGTAATGTCAAAAGCAGCAGAATTCGAGAAAGACCAGTTGGATGCTTTCCAATTGCGATTTTGATCTTTTGATCCAATTTGGAAAGGTGATACAGCACACATAATGCTGCCTGACTGATTTCCCAATCGATTGATTCAGAATCAGCATTCCGCGTGGATTCCGTCCAAGCGTATCGGTTCGAATGAAGTCGTTCTTTTGCATTTCGCGAGGAAGAAAATACTTTACCAAATTCAAATGAATCGATTGGAAGACCGTCCATTTCCCAAGGTGTACGCCATGTTTTGTGTCGTTTTACGCCGAAGTTCTCAGCAAATTGTTTATTTTTCGCGTCGTCTTCCATTCCTTCGCTTTCGGAGGAAGTGTAGTCCATGTCGAATGCGTTATTTGGAGACGAGATTATAGGATCAAAGCGTCTCCGTTTTCGATTCGGAAACATATCTTGAGGACAAGCAACAAGCACAACGATATAATGTAGAAATGTTGATTCCTCCATTGTCTTGCTTGTTTGTAAAGTTTCATGAAGCTCGGGATTCTGCGTGATGGCCCAGAGGATATTCAATACGCGGAGAAGAGCGTCTCGGGCTCTTGGGCTCTGATAGATTCCACCACTCTGTCTCATTGTACCAAGCAGGATTGCGTGAAGCTGGTTCAATAAATACTCTAGAGGGAGGATTCCTTTGACTTGATACAATTGTACAGCTAGAGGCATGTCCACCTTTGCCCAAAACAGTTCAGGAGCATTTTGAATGGGATTCAGAAGATGAAAATCGATCCGATGGGTAACACGCTCAAGAACGTCGAGTGCGTATTGACTCGGAACCTCCAGGTCGACGTGTGATGTCTTTATCAATCCGATGCAGTAGATGATGATGTCGGCATTTTCTGCGACCGGTTTCTCGTTTTCTTTGGAGCTCAGGACGAAATTTCGAATGATATTGAGAATAACGAGCGCTTTGTGATGTAATATCGCTCGATCTTGTGTGGAAGGACTCAAATTGAGACATTGAAATCGGTTGTTCCATTGTGAGAATTCATCTTGAGCTTTTCTCCATGGAAAGACTGGTAACTCACATGCTTTCAATTGGCGATATAATGCGTCCAAGAGCCCAGGAACGAGATACACAAAGAAGGTGGGAGTATCCTCACGACGTCCATGCGGATTTCTGCAAGATAATATCGTGAGTGCATGCAAAGCCCTGGCTACTTCGCATGATAGATTGGAGTCGAGAGCTAAAACTAAGTTGTGGAATGCTCCAAGATCGGCATGCATCCGCCATTGAGACTTGAGTCGTTTGGAGGAGTCTGGTAGAGGTGTGCCACAAGCATTCGGCGCTTCCTGAAGTTCGATGGAAGTCGCAATTTTTTCCATTTTTCCATTGTTTTTGAAATCCTCGTAAATATGCTTCCCTGTAAATATGGATGTACCTGTAGAAATATATTTACCCGATGAACCAAATACTTGATACCGTGCGAATGGCTCGAAATGGGAATGGAAAATCGATGCCATTCGAGAAAGACTGATTCCGTCTTTGTATAGCGCCGGGAAATTGTTTTGTAAAAGGTTTTTCCATAGGGACGTTCTCTCTGTTGTATCGATGCCGTTATTTGCCATAAACGCCTCATAAATGGCGATCCAATCGATAGGAAGCAAACGCGTTGAGCCCTTTAAATGGGTTGGGAGTGATTGTAGAGTCTTGTAAGAATTGTTGAGTTTTAGGTACTCTAAATAGTCAGTAAGGATAAGCTCTTTTCCCGCATTTTTATGACAATTGGACTGAAGATGAGCGATGATTTTTGCTGAATTGGCAGCCGTCGACGCATCATTCATTATATTACCACCTTATCTGCATAGTGTGGACTACTATACGTATGTGTCTTTTGTTAACTTATTGAGCTATTTGTAATTACGAAACTAGTCTATGTGTATTTGCAACATCTGAAACAAACGATTGAAGCCTTGGGCGTTCTTTTAATTCCGAAGAAACCGAACAATAGATAAAGTGAGTCTA